>KI919346.1:0-52459 GCA_000473525.2 Anopheles melas | reverse complement strand
GGCCGAAGATATTACGATTATATAATTCGGGTTAAAATTAGGATTTTTTGTGGCATTCCAAATATTTGAAATATGGTTTCAATTTGAATTGACATTAATGATGGACGTTCATTTGCGGGATATCAGATTCCAAGCAAAGTAACAGTAGCTAAAATCTTTGCAGAAGACTGGCTAGTTGAATTAGTTCGAAAATGTTTTGACCGCTGTCATCACTAGCGATATAGAAACAATTAATAAATGGCACAAAAAACTCGTTTTTGTCCTGTTTTTTACTAGCAAATTGTCAAAAAAAACACGATTAAAAACTTGCTGAATCGTTTGAAATTATTTATGTGAAATAAGCTTATTATGACTTCAGTCGTTTTTTTTGCGCCGTAACATTAAAAAGAAAGAATTTATCCGAATTGTAATTCTGGACAGTGGCTATTTGGCTAATTGTTTTGAAGTTCGAATAGCGAATAAGGCAAAACAGCGATCTTAAGAGATAGAACAAATAAGCCTTATTGGGTAGATGTAGATCATTTATTTAAAAATTTATCATGTATATCCTAGAACTGTTTTTTTCATGAACAAATCATGCGAACATAAATATTGTATTTGAGGTTTTTGATATATTTACACTAAGCTTCTGACCAAATTTGATTTTTCATACACCTTCAGTGATATTGAATGAATCAATGTGGCGATCAGCAAAGTGCGGCTCTTTGATATCGCGATGGTGGCTCTTAATAGTTCATATATTTCATAGAAATTTCATTTCCAATTTCAATTTTATTTCATACATTTTTGGTCTTGGTTTAGCAATTTGGCTCGTCGCATGAAGTTCTACGAACATTATTGTAGATTTTTGCTCTTTCGGTCGTTAAGTTTGCCGACCGCTGCCTCAATGAATAAACACGAATCTCGGTCGATTTCAAAACTCTTTCAATATGTGTTTATTTATTTATTTACATTTCCTTCATTTTCATACTACAAAAAAAAAGAAAGAAAGAAAGTATTCCACTCCAAGAAGAGATGCACTATTCAAAGAGCTTTATTTAAAAGGAAATTGTATTTATTTATTTTGTAAAGCAATTGTAGAGTTGATTATTCGATGTTCTTTTGGATTCGTACGTACGGATAAAATATATAATCAAATTAATAAAACTTGAATGGATACTTACCCACCAAAAAGCCTTACCTCTTGAGCAATGTATGATAGTGGATACAAATTTTCTATTTAAACCATTTTAAGATGTGAACAAATTCTATTCTCTCGCCCATTGAAGCTATTTCCTTCCCTCCATTCATCTCCTTTTATGAACGTGAAGAACTTCGTAAGAAATGCACCGTAAAGTCTTAACCACACAATGCACGATTCCCCTTGTGGCATACCACAGAGAGACACACACGCACACATTCACTCACAGACACACAATTGGCCAACTTCATATATTCTTGCGTCAGTCTACGTCTTGATGTGCCCTCGTACTATCTCCCAAACACCCAAACCAGACCCCCACGCCGGTTGGCTTTTCCGCATTGCATTGCGGGTTGCGGGTACACTATCAAGAGCAGCAGCAGCTTCTTCCAGCAATTACCACCGAAAAGAAGTTCCTGTGCTGCGCTCCCTCAACCTTCCCCTTTTGTTCTCCGTTTGCATCTTTCCCGCACTCGTTCTATTCCACCACCAGCACCGCCAGCTTCCGGAAGCGCACTTAAAACCCATTAGCCCGTAATCAAATGTGTAAATTACTTCTTTTCCAGTACTTTTGGCGTACACTCGGCCCACTCCTTCCCCCCAGTATACTGCCGTCAATTTTCCTACCATACCTCTGCCCCCCCCCCCCCCGGTCCACTGTGCGTTTCCGTTCGATTTGGACGACCCGCCGTGTGCATTCCCTCAGAAAATTCCGAAATTTAGCTCCACTTTTCCTGGGTCCTGGGTGGACGGGGCATGCTAGACCGGGGAAGATATTTCCATTTCCGGTTGCATGGAAGAAGTCGACGCATCATCATCATCAGCATCGTCGTCACCATCATTGCCCGTGTCCTCGGTGTGGTTGCTGCTTTGTTCTTCTTTGATTTTTGTTCGTTCGTTTCATTCGCCAACCCGCCGAATGACAACACCCGCTCGTTCGTTCATTCGTGTGGATGCTGCTGAGCAACGCGTGCGAGGGACAGAAAAAAGGGCGAGATAAAAGTTCATCCTGCGTAGGCGTCATGTAGGGGCGGGGGGAGGGGAGGGGAAGACGAAGGGATTAGCTCGGGCGCTCGGGAGGTGTTAATGCAACTCGAACTCGTCTGCGTAAATGCGCCGCTGCGAAGTGATCGGAAGCTGGCGGCAGCGGGTTTCCTGGGCAAAAGTTTTCCGATATCTGATTAAAGATTTTCCACTCCGGTGGGCCGCAAAAAGGCGGGCAACAAAATGGGTGTTTAGTGTAGGGTGAGGTGGAGTGGTTGAGTCGTTGAAATATGAGGTGCTTTTAAAGAAATTCTTAAAGGTGAGATGCTGAGGAGAGTTTAGTGTTTTATGAAGTATTTTATGTGGAAAAGTGTAACAACTTTCATATAGATAAAACAATATGTGTATCTATACAATACAATGTTATTTATGACTTTTTCTGGAGCTCATTGCAACCCATTTCAGCGCACATTTCAACAATGTAAGCCTATAATCAGCGCGTATCGATGTTCTGCTCCCGCGCCGAACACGTTCGCTAAATAAAGTTGCTCTTCGTACCCGAGGTAACCCCACCCGGAGAGGGGAACCTACCATTTGCTGAAGGAAAGTGGCAGCACCACAAATGCACCGCACACCGTGCCGTGCGGCAGGATGGGAACAACAATCGTACAGCGTAAAAACCTTCACAATGCCGCGACCTGCAATGGCAAAAAAGAATGCACCAAAGAACGTCCCCCGAACGGGAGGCATACATTCTCCGGCTCTGCTCTGCTCGGTCCGCAGTGCAACAGCACAAATGAATGGTTCAAGTGCCGCTGACCAATTCGTATGACAATGCCGCCCGGGCACACGGTGGCCCCGGCCAGTGTGCAACTGCGGCGCTGCAGATGCAAGAGCCGTATGCACACGGAGACAACAAAAAACACACACACACACACCAAATGCCTTTTAATCCACGTTCTCGTTGTGCGGGTCGTTGAAGCGTTCGGTAGGGAATCTGAACGCAAAAAAAGCATTGCCAGTTTGAGAATGTTTACATGAATTTAAACAAAAAAGTGCGTATGGAGTAGAAGAGTTAGTAAAATGGGATGGGTTTAATTTTGAACGCGTTAACCACTTTGCTAGCAATAATATCAGCAAGATTAGTGTGTAGTGTATGCAATAATTTTAAAATTATGTAGATAATACAGTTATGCTGGAGTTACTTAAGCATAAGCAGCTCTTTAGTAAAAATATAAAAAATATTGGTTTATTTATTGATATATTTATTAATTTATCTATTTATTTATTTAGTTATTTATCTCTGTTTTTAACAGAAGGTCTGATACAGCCGCACCTATCTTAGTAAATTAGATTTGCAATAGCGAAACAAAGTTGAGTGTGAGCAGCAGTGAACAAAGAAGTTATTCCTCATTCTGTTCTTTTGCTCACGATATCCTTTTTGTTCGGAATTTGCTCGACTAATAACATACATAAACAAATTGATAAGAAACATTTCAAAATGGTGCTTCTTCTTCGTCTTTGGTACAACAACCGTTGCCGGTGAAGGTCTGCTTATACCACTAGTCTGCTCGGGTTTCAGTGACATATTTATTAGCATATCAGGACAGTCAGTCCTACGGATGGAGGCACGTTCCATTCGGGGCTTGAACCCATGACGGGCATGATGTTAAGTCGTACGAACTGACTGACTGTAGCACTAGACCGGCCCGAAAAAATGGTGATTCATCTTGGTATAATGCTGCTTGCATTTACAATGGAGCAAATGAAATTCAGTATGATTATCAATATTGAAGCCTTATAACATTGAGGTACGAAACGCAGAAAAACTTTCATGGAAGACGCAATGTCGAGGGCATTTTGACCACTTACCATTTCTGATAAATGTCTTTAATGTGTGATAAATTTACATGTACTAACGTAACAGCTTGATCGTTTCTTCCTTCGCGAAATAGAATAAAAATAAAGTTTCTAGAAGACAAACATGACCTAATAACGAATAAGAATAAGAAAAATAGGTAGATATGAAAAATGAAACCGAAGAAGTTAAAACATGTTGACGAAGAAAATATCCAAAAGAAAAATGTATTGCATTAAATTATATATTATTTAAAGTATCAAAGTAAAACAACGTGAAAAGCATGTATTAGATTGAACTAAAATATTCTATAATAGACAGTTCTATTACATGATCCCAATCAGTAGTTCCTTAAAAACGATGAAAGTTAAATGAAATGAAATGAATAAGCATACTACGAATGACAAAACATGAACAAAACATGTAGCATGCTAGCAACATTAAGTGAAAACCTATCCTATCCTAAAACCTACTATCAAACAAGTTTAAAGAATAGAAAAAAACAGAAAAAAAACAACCGTGTTCCCCAACCCACCTCAAACGCATACCCCTATTTCAATATGCACGGGAAGCCACATCTCAGCGTCGAGCGGCATCTGTTCAAAAAGGGGCACGGGGCTAGAAAATTGTCACCTCGGTCAAACGACAGCTTGTTCAATCACGACTTCCTAAGCCGAACCGAACGCAACACAGACCAGAAATAAAAGCTCAAAGAAATCTCCATGACAAAACTGCCGCAACTGCGCACGGAACGGATACGCTCCTGTCAGCGCTTTCATCAATCTCACGCCCTACGCGGGAGAAGTCATCGTCCATCCGTTTGCCCCGGTTCACCCGCCACCAACCATCATTATCCATAACACCTTCGGCATGCAGATCCCGGTTCTACACTGACACACACACACACACACACAACTCACGTACACACTCTTTTTCCATCGGTCTCTTCCTCCATTCCGTTTCGCCAAATTGTCGCAGCAAACGCAAAATTCCACAGCATGGTTCGCGCGCGCTCGGTTCGCCCTTCACCGCGTGACAGGGTGCATCGCAGAAACTCCGTTGTCGGCACAATTTTCCAACAGCAACGATTGATTGCTGAATCGTCAAAACGCGCTCGCACAAAGCAAGTGCACTTTTCCGCGGACACTAGTTAGCTTGCGTCCATCCCAAACCCATCTTCCAAAGGGCGCGGTGCGCTTTGAACTGGCTGTCGCAGGGCGCGCGCTCCCGTATGTGTATGTACGTCCACCGAAATAGCGAACCCAGCGGTCGGTTGGCTGCTGGTTGCCCAAAAGGCTCGCACAACACCCGCAAGAAAATGTGGACCGAAGCAGAAGTCCCATGTTGAACACACACTCAACGGCTACGCGCAAAGAGTCCGCGACACACGTAACGCCCGTCCCGTTGGCATTCCTTTCTGCTGGGACAGATTGGACGGTGGTTCGGCGCGCCCGCTTTGATGCGTGGCATCGTTCTGGGGTTGTTACTTTTTGTTTGCTGCTGCTGTGGCGTTCCTTTTTGTCATTGACTGAAAGCGCTGAACGATGCTGAGCAGTTGATTTGCAGTTTCACTTGCAAATATCTTGACGAGTAGCACTTTGAGCGTATGCACCTTGCAACTAGATGCAATGGATCTATGTTCCCCGGGAAGGGCCCAGCCTAGAAGAGAAGTCCTTTGTGTGGCGATCGGGGCGTACTCGCGGGCTCGCGTACAGATTATGGACATTTGCTCAAAATTGCGTACGAGCGTGGCTGCGCGAGATAACTGCCGTCCCAACAAAAAAAAGAAACAGCCACGCAAAAGAACTGCACAGAAGTGCATCGTGCAGCAGCAGCAGCAGCAGCAGCACCAAAAGGATGGCAACTGATACGGCTACTTAACGAATCGCTTTCGTATCGCCCCGAGCCGACGATTGGAATATGCATCTGGATAAGCCCGTTTTTGGTGGTTGGTCTCTTCGAGGGTTGGTTGCTTTTTTCTTCATCTACTTGTGCCGTTCGTTTGCTTTGCTATCCTCGGCTATTCCCGGTATTACCATGTCAAATTGTCAGTTGGCCGCTTTTTTTAAAGATGGGATTGCTGGATCACTGCACATTTCGCGCGGATCGTGGAACGTGGCCACCGCGATGGGTTGGATTGGTTCGATCGGGTTGACATTCCTGTTGCGCTTGGCAGGTTTCGGGGCTTGACAAACTGTTGACACGGTTCTGTACACGGAAGCTTGGTAGAGTTGTGTGCTAAATTGCTGCTCATCGAGGAAGGTTAAGTATATGCCGGTTGGTGGATAAGCGTGAGATGTGCAGGAGACTTACAAGTGGTTTATATGATTGTAGGCAACATTGTAGACGTGTGTTGCAACATTTCAGATGCGAAAGAATAGATTAATGGTATCTTTATTTATTTTAAAGAATAAAATCATAATCATCTTTACACTATTTTACCTTACCTTTACCAGTTCACGGACTAGGGTGTCTAGGGACAGCCGAAATTCGTTTACAATGATTGAATTGAGTTTTGGCGGCATTGCCCTGCCAAGCATGTGGACCCGATTTCTGCTTCCTGATATGTTTTTTTTTATGTTGCCCAGGTATTGTTTCACTATTTGGCGGGTTGCATCGACCTCCCGGACAAGCTTGGCTCTCGGTCTTCATTTTCCGCTTCCTTATGACCCTGAAATCTCTGAGGGTCGTATGCCATTCGGTACCGGGTCTTCTTTCGACGCTCTGATTGTTGTCTAACAGTGCCAAGATGTGGTAGATACCGCAACAGGCGTATAAACGTCCACAAACTGACCCACAAGAGTTCGTTTCAGACGCTTCGGGAGATTTTTTAGGCCATCATGATTAGAGTTCAACTGATAGAGGTGTCAAATTTTGTCCAGGAACTCATAAGTTACTAAGATTGATAATGCGGAAGAAGGTCCTTTCAGTCCTGAAGTGACTATTTGACACAGTTAGACCACCAAATCTTATCGCTTAGAGCAAGTTTTTGAGATTTTCATTTCTGAATGCTAGAATGCACAGTACTTTTAATGACGAAAGATCTGATGTGTCATCTGTAACATAAAATGTACTACACATCCTGAAGCCTCCGACAGTAAGTTAAGATGAGATTTTTGAGTCTTTTGTGCCGTAATCATTGATACTTTGATTCTTGATTCTTCATGTTTTCAAATGATCTTGTTTTACAGATGTTTAGTAGCATTAGAGCACTTAAAATCTTAATTTTGAGTTTTATAGAACATTATCCTCGCTAAGGCAATACCATCCTGCATTTGCCCTATTGCGGATTTTTAATGAGCTTCAATTTCAATGCCTCAAAAAATTACAAACCTCCTGAATATCTGAAGAAGCTTAAAATCATGTGTAATATCCTTTGATCTTTAATCCCTTTCGCGGAAGCAATATTTTCTATTTTCATTCATAAATAATATAATGAAGGGTTAACAGCTTTATCTCCAATAATACAAACATGAATGTAAAGCTCATTGATAGAAGGATTTGAATTTCACAACCATATGCAACGTTTATCTTCATTCAGAAATTAAACAAACTCAATCAAACATCCACAATTGGCTAACCAATTGCTGAACGCGCTGTCATTCAACCTGCAAACTCCGCTTGTGCGCAACGCTACTTGAGCACACACAGGCATCGTGTACAGCAGCGTCAAGAATAGCCACAGATAAGAGTAATTAAAAAGAAATTAGCTTACTAATCGTTTTCAAATCCGCCCCATAACGTTTCCTCCCAAAAACCTCCCATCCCAGCCACAAGTTTCGGTTCTGTTTTGTTTCTCCGGCCGTTCGATACGGTCTAAAAAGTCAGCTAATCGCACGTTTGAAGAAACACGGCTGAAATAGCAGCAAAAAAGACTCAACAATCACACACACACACACACACACACGCAGCACTGAGTTGGAGAGGTGGGACACCATTTACACCTGACCGTTTATTGACTGCGCGCGGGTTTTGCTTTTGCATTTTTAGTGTGACAATCATATGCGGTCTGGGGAGCGATTTAGATCGATCGAAATCGGCGTTTGACGTATGTAGGAATTTCCCGCCAGCTCGCATTTATGACGTCTAGACGAAGATAATTGAAGCTGTTGTTTTGAGCGCATAGCACATAACAGGCGGAGCATTGCATTCGTTTTGACCTACAGCTTCGATAAGATCTGTTTTAAAAGACATTAACACTATCAAGCTGGCTTCCGGTGGCACTTTGCCTAGTTTGAATTTTACCTTGAGGCAAGAGAAAAACAGTTTACTGCACACTACATTAATGCGCGTAATGGGAGGAAATTCGTTTTCAATCGCCAAACGCCAGGTCCTGCCCTGGACCGAGATGTCACAGTCCTCCGCTATTCCCGCTCAGTAGGTCATAGGTACACAGGGCACATGGCAATTACCGCATCATTCTGTACTACTCTGTGGCACCTTCAGTGCTCTCCTGGCGATCGAACGTCCCCGGAGTGAAATTATGATCGACATTTTTGTGTAATGCTTCTATCTTTTTATTTTTGACAAATTCTCCGCCCTCTCCTCTTTCTTCGGTCCCGGGCTAAAGCCGAAGCTTGCTGGCGCCTGCACCATCCAACAGGTCGGGCGCAACCACGATAGGTGCGTCCGCCAGGGATCGCTTCTCTCGTGGTTGCGCCACCAACGCCTCCGCCTCCGGAGGTAAGCAGGAAAAAGGTGTGTTCCGGTCAGTGTCTAAGGGCAGTTGGCAGCCAGCCCAAACGCGAGAGCGACGCAGGGTGAAGCGTCCGTCGGTCGGGCAAGGCGAAATCAGATGATAATCGTAGTTATATAATTATTATAATGATGCGTCTACAAATTTGACCCGGTACCTCCCGAAGTCGGAAGTAATTTGGAAGGCAACTGATCATTATCCGGACTTTTGTTTTGTATACTGTGGCCGACTGTGGCTGTGGGTTTCTGTGTGTGTGTGTGTGTGTGTTTTTCGCTGTTGTTTGGTGTTCAACTTTTCTCCTTGTGTTCGCATTCCCGCCGAACTGTGGATTGATATTTACAGGCAAAGCCCTATTCCACGGCTTGTTTCTGTGCGTTCGCTTCTTTTGTACAGTGACAAGTCTTTTATTTAACATTTCTTCTCGACACACACACACATACATCGATTGCTCACTTGTATGTCCTTCACAGGGGTAAATTGGGGCACAACAACTGGTGAACTGACAGCGAAACCTTTACTGAAAACTCCGTAAGCCTGCTCAAGCTCACAACCACCATTTCCAACATTTTAATCATTTTTCTACCTCCAATTCCTAGCCGGCAATCGCACCAACCGGAAGGTCCCCTGCCGACTGTTCTTAATGCACACACGAGCACCAAAGGCGGTTCCGTTCAAGAATGTCATTAAGTGACCGCCCGCTTACCCGCGTACGGGGATTCCGAGGTTCCGGTCCGAGATTTATCAATGCCGGCCGCAACCGAGAATTTGGCCGCCCGGACGCCCGACGACTGTGTTGCGTTCCGGTGCACATCAATCAATCCGGTGTTGAATAATGTACGGAACCATAAATCTTAACCGCGCACCACGCAACACAGTGCAAACCGGCAACGCGGGCGTGGAGACATACTCGCCGCGGTCCACAATGCACCACGGGTCGGTGGCGCCATTCAAAAGCCAATGCAAGCCCCCGAAACTGAAAAAGCGCACCTCACCCATCACTGGATGCACCCGTGTGAGCCGGCTGGAAATGTTTTATTGTTCCCGCGCGCTCTCTCTCTCTCTCTCTCTCGCTCTCGGAAAGGAAAGGTAAATCAAATCTGTCCCTTTGCCTGGGTCCTGGGAATCGGCGCTTCGTTGGAGCGGGCGCTAGAGAAATGAATTAAATAAAAATTAATTTATTGAAATCCTAAATGAGCTGGTCTTTGTTGGCTTTCGGTCTTTGTGGGTCTTTAATTTGTGAGAGGGTGTTTCTGGAGGTATTGTTTTTACAGAAGAATGGTAGTGAGTAGGCAGGAAGTAAATGTTTGAAGTGATTTGGATGTTTGTTTTGCAATGGGTTGTAGTTGGTGTGTGGGAAACAAAAAATACTATGTAAGTTATTAAATGGCACTCAATTAGGGATGGGAGATGTACAAATTTGTTAAGTCAACAATGGAGTTTTTATTTATTTTCGGTTTAAGTCTCAAAAGAAAGATCAAAAAGCTGTTTTATATGTCGTCATAGACCTTAATTAAGATCAATTAAATATTAATCTTATCATTTCTTAAAGTTGATTATTTCCGTAGTTAAATGTTTTCATTAAATTGAAATTTTCCGTTTCAGTTTGTCTAAGTATGTTTTTAAAAGTTCCAGTTCCAGAATTCCAGAAGAAGCAGCTACTTATTCTTCTTCTTTGGCACAACAACCGTTGTCGGTCATGATCTGCCTGTACTGCTTGTGGGCTAGTTGACTTTCAGTTACTTATTGATAGCAGGATAGTAAGTCCTGCATATGGGGGCACGGTCTATTCGGAGCTTGAACCAATGTTAAATCATACGAGTTGACGCATGTACCACGAGACCGGCCCGAATCAGTTACTGTTACATGGGACACAATTTTCCACTGACACTGAAAATGACTTGTTGATATGCTTCAAGTGTCTTCTTCATGTAGGATTTTCATCGTCGCTTTGGGAATATGTGAACCAATGCCTGAAATGCCTTGAAATGCCCGTAGTGACTTGTAATGTTCCTCGCCTTAGTAATCAATATTATCATAATTCGACTTACCTACAAACCTACCCCGACAAAATGCTTCAACTAAACAATGATTACTATACACTTTCAATAAAATATTATAGCTAACAAGTAACGTTTTATCTACTGTTATTGTTGATAATAGGGGAAAACATCGAATGCCAGCGCAAGTGTCAAGCGGTGACATTTGACCCACGTTACTGCTCGACTAATGGTGAGGATCGAGCAAATCGCGAATTTGCAATGGTAGAAAAGCATAAAAGGGAAATTTTGTAAAGCACTTTCTCTGTTCTCGTAATCAACGCGCAAGTAGAAGCAGTGATTTTTTTAACCACTTTCGTTACAAGAACTTTACAATACGTACTGCCTTAAAAGAATTTTCAATAAAGTGAAGTTAGGAAAACCTAACTAACCATCGCGAGTGAATAATTTCGGGGAAAAAATATATATCACCGAACGTTGCTAACGCAATATCTACATTGTCAATAATGAAGTAGAGCTATTTTTGGAGCTTACAAAAATAATGAGATACCCATTGGTACTCGTCACAAAAATGCTCTTTTGAACGTTACTTGTTGTTTTCATTAATTGCTGATTTGCTTCAATGGTTTTATACAAACTTTCGTGTTTGATCTTTTGTTTACTGATGAGTTTTTGTTGCTGTGCTGATGTTTAGTTTGTAAAGTTTTGCTTGAATGGTCTATCGATGTATATTTGATTTTGTTAATTTATTTATTTCGGTATTTTTGTAGCATGGTTTTATCGTTATAAATATCTAATGAATTGCATAAATTATAACAAAACTTTTCATTTATTGCTATACCTTTTACCCATATTGTAATTTCATCTTCTATTTCAAACAATTAATTCCCATCACCATTACTGATACCTTCCTATCATCACCACAACACGTGTGCAAATAATCGTAAAACACAGCCCGTTAAAATGGTTTCACCGAACGGTGGGTGACAAAAACCCCAAACAGAACGCACCACACAACAAAAAAACAGCCTCTCAATCTTCTCCATCCTTCACTTTTGTCCCCGCATGAGCTTCCACCGGACCAGCGGCCACGTAACAAAGTTATTAATGCAAAATAGTCGAAATGCCGCACATAGTTCACGATTTCGCGGCCATCGATCTGCAGCAGTAGCAGCAGCAGCAGCAACATCCGCGCGAGCGTTAGCGCTTTCCGCGCACCGCCGGGCGTGCAGGTGCGCGTGCAGCGGCGCGACAACACGCGGGGCCCGGGTGGGGTTTGGAAACGAACACTGAAATTGTTACCAATCCAATCAAACCGACTGCGGAACATATCAAACGCAAAGGTGCCTCTTTTTTTTGTGCTGCCGACTATGCACATATGCACCAAGAGTGAGAGAAGGGATAGAGGGAGAGATAGGGCGAGAATTTCCCGAACCGGTTCACCAGGACGTTGTGACATTTGATTTTGGGCTTTTGCACTTGAGAGGAAGCGCAAAAAAAACACACTGACAAAAAAACAAAGACGCAGCGCGTTGCAGCCGAAGATACGTTTCGAAATGGGGTTTAGGCATCTTGAAGCGAAAATGCCGATACCGGTAACGAAAGCCAACCGAAATACGCATAGAATTTCGGCTCGGTACTGAAGGTTGGAATATTCTTTGTGCTCGGCTTTTTTTTCCTGCACCGCTTACAGTGGAAAGGACATTGACCTGTAAGTTGGGAATATTTCAACTTCAACTGTAAGTTCATAAAGCAAGAAATTTACTGTTTGAAGATGGATGTTCTTGCTCAACTCAACTTTAAACCGTCACCCAATTAAGGCTGTCTCGTTTACAAGCCCTGACAGCCGTGCGCCTCATATGCAATCATCCCGTATCCGAGGCTCCTCAACAGTTAATGCATTTTTGCAAACTCTATCTACAGCCCACACGAAGCTAATCCATTTCCTGTGCAGTTTTTTTGTGTGAGTGTGGCTAATGTGAACGCCTGGAAGGTGAAGGAAACAGGAAAAAAAACTCTGTCCGAATAATGCACAGACAGCTTTGAGCCACTGAGCCACAAACGGTTGTGTTACAGGCAAAAAAAAAACACAACAAAACTGGATTTGAAATTCATAATCCAATGAGCGGCCAGAGGTGGCCAGATTTTGGACGCATTTCACATCGTCCAGCAGCAGAACGTCACGTTGTGTGAGGTTTGGGGTTTGCTTTCGCAGCCAGGACGAGCGAGAGCTGCTCAACCGATTAGCTGCACGAAATCCCTTCCGGAGGCAAATGGCGGATTCGTCGCCGTCGTCGTCGTCGTTGTCGGTTAGGAGATGTATAATTTGATGTTTGGTGCCTTTTTTCTACCCCCTCACCCGATTTCCAACACCTCCATGGTTGTACCCTTTGTTAAAAGTCGTGTCTTTGTGACTTCTGATGGAAGTTCTCGATCGAAATAGTTGGAAAGGAACAATCCGAAACCCGAAATTGTAACAAAGGAATGAATCCATCACAGCGAACCGAGCACGGCAAACCACTCCATTATAAGTTCTGGCACTCGAACTGCTTGTCCGTAAGTCTTGCGTGATTAAAGCACATTTTTTTTGCTGTTTGTTTGTTTTGGTGTTGCATGTTTTGGGTGTTTTCTGAAAGCGGAGTGAAACAACAGCACTGCCTATAGTTTGTGATCGTAGAAACACGTTTCGTTTATGATATAAGGTTAGTTTTGTATTATTTTAGACAGCTAAAAGTACGACATTCTGATGAGTTTTATGAGTTTTGAATGAAAATCGTTTTTTTTTATTCGAAATAAAAAGTTGTACTGTACTGCAATGTTACTTTGCCGTTAGGTTATTACAGTGTTTCCCTAGCCAGCTCAACAATATAAGCTTCATTTCCAATCTGTAGAATCCCTATTCAACATTGTCAAATATATATCGAGCGTACACCGAGTAACCAATAACCGATCATACGGATTTCCATTATTATGTTTGAACTGTATTTTACGAGATTGAATTGTTTGCTTACGGTGTTGAGCTGGCTAGAGAAATCCTGTATTTCTGTATTCGTTTCTGAACCTTGCAGCGGACATATCTTCAATACAGAATACATACTATTAAATTATAAATAGTTTAAACCATAGCCGCTGTTGCATTATAATGTCGTTAGACACATTTTAAAATAACCTTGGCATACCTAAGAATATGTGTTTTGTATACTACTTCAAAAAATGTGCAAAAAAAAACAAATACAAAAAATACAATGACATTTCATAGAGTGTAAGCATTCAAACCATAAAATTATTAAAAAGACCCATCCATTGTCAATTCGTTTGAACGAAGGATACAGTTTATACCAGCAAAAAAAAAACCAATAAACAGGAGGAGGTAGAATATGAAAAATGAAGTACACAAATGTATCATAAACAAGCCTAAAAATATGCATATAAAAAATTAAACTAATAAAACAAATTATCCCGAAATACACTTACTACACTACTTGTTATGCACTTGACTACGAACGATTTTTCTAAAGAAAAGCAGCCCACTACCAGTTGAACAAACATTGTGCGTTCATACTTAACATTGCTGTATTTCATTGGAATCTACTGTGTATAAAAACAATGGTACTTTATTGTTATTTTTTTTTTTTACACATTTCCAGCAAAAGGAAAACATAAATCTACTCTTGCAGGTATTTCTTTTTTTTTTTCATTCGATATTCTATTCGACTTGACTAGCAAATACGTTGCGTATCACTGCTATTGCGCATGGTAAGCGCAAGTCTTGCCCCCGCTGCATCTCCCGCACACCCATTCTCGTGCTTCTTCCGCTACACAGTCCGACAGCAGGAAACGATGGAACGGCAAAAGAACGTCTCCCGGTCCGTGGGAGCCCCCGAACCGGGCGGAAAACTCTTGGCGTTTGGGGGCCTCGGAAACAATGCTCGCGCGTTTCCTTTTTGTTGCTGTTGTATTAATTCCCCAACCACCGGAGCATTCCATTCCACCACAGTACCAAGCAGCCTCCAGCCAACACCCCTCCACACACACACACAAACAGCACAGTACCCTGCATACAGCTAGGGGTTTTTTTTTTAATATTCAATCCCGTGCAGGCATTTATGGTGGCGTTTTTCATTACCTTTTTTCAAACCCTTTTTTGTGTGCTGGTACGGTGTGTTTTGTTCAGTCATGACTTTGGGGGGGGGGGGGGGGAGAAAGGAGGGTGCACAGAAGAGAACAGCTAAACGGATAGGTCCTCTCAGTGTACACCTGGGGCTGGTATGGGTGGGTTGGAGGTAGAAAATTCGAATAGGAAGTAAACGGTGAAATAGAATGAATCGGATGAAAATGTACCAGCAAACCATAACAGTAGAAAAAAAAGAAAACCCAAAACGTGGAAGAGAACACAAAGTAACAGTGCAACAACGAAACCAAGCGTACACATCACCACCGTAGCCGGAAACGTCTTCCTAGAGGGGCGAGTGGGCGCAACCACCTCTCGACCAACTGCTCTCCAAAAAATATTAAGTGGTTTATTGTTCTATTACGTCTTCAGAACGCAACAACGGCCGTTCTCGAGCGAGCGAGCGAGTGCTGGGAGCCTCCGTACGGTGCTGATGGGGCTGTACGTTACACCGGGCTGGGCGGAAGCTAAAACCCGCGCGGCCAGACTTTTTACCCGTGCAATCTCCAGCACCGTGTAGCGCACACTTTACAGCATCTATTGTTCTCGAGGCGCAAGGTTCCTGCCGTGAAGCCAAACCAAGGGGATTGGAGTTCGCGGTCGGCGTTGAGGGAAGAAAAGCCCTTACTCTACCACTGCGTCAAGTGGGTGGAATTTGGAGTTGAAGTTGACAGTAAGGTGCCAGTGGCTTCGCACCGTACACGCACCGGCGCAAAATGGGGTTGGCGCGTTGGATTGGATTGGTGTTTGGGTTGATAGGCTTTAACATGTATGTGTATGTGTTTGTGTGCCTTTCAACGGCATCAAACAATTCAAGAAGGCTTCTCGGTACTCTTGATTGATTTATTGGTAATCACTTGATGGTGCGGTGGTAATGTGTTGATTTGTGCCTTTTTATTGTAATGTTTGAGTGGTTTTAATCGTTGCGCTGATTGCGCCAATAATGCACGTGAGTGTTTTTGTTAACATTTACAAATCAATTACGGTTTAGATTATCCGTTTGCTTGGCAAATTTCCTTGGCAAAGGAAAATTGTGACCTAAGGTATCACTTAAATAGACGCCCTAGACAAATCAATTTAATGCAATTAAAGTGTTCGCAGAATATTACAAAAATGAAATAATTCGCGTTAATTTTCTAATATCATTGCTATGTAGCTGGTACATAAATAGTAAACATATTGTTTTATGTTTAAACAAACACAACGTTGCTGTGAATCGGTTTATAATACGCGAATATCCCGCCTATGTTCCATAAGGTTTTTTTTTAACAGCTCAAAACGTTGTAAAGGGAAGTACATAAATAAAAATTGTTAAACATATTATAGCAGTTTGACAATGAAAGTTTCTTTTGAGTTTTAATGATATAGAGATCTTTTCGACTAAAATCGTCTAGTGTAGTTATCAGTTTAATTATAATGATTAAATAATTAAAGATTAAGCAAAGCATTAAACATATGTACTCAATCACGATCGGGAAATAATATGTTTCAGTTACCTAGTATGGAAGATATCGATTCTTATCTGTTATCATTTCACAACAAAATTTAAAAAAAAAAACTATAATTTTTCTCGTACTGACACCGTATTGCTCATTGACACAAACACACATTTTCTTAACCAACGAACAAAACCTCCTACCCAACTCAAAAGAAACCATTTGCAGTGGAGAAAAAGCTTCCCTTGTAACAATAGTATAAACAAGCTTTTACTGTAAATCCGGTTCAAATTCCTAGTAATTTGTACTTTGTTGTTGCTGCTGCTGCTGCTGCTGGCATCCCCAGTGTACAATGTGTGTTACCTTATCGGTGATGCTTGCCAGGCAAAGATTCCTACATCAAGGGTGGGAGGAAAGGGGAATCTCCTCTGGCACTACAGCTTGCCCAAAAGGAATCCGCTATCCCCTTCTCCCTCCTCCGTAAGGGATCGAAAAGGGCAGCACGACAAGATGGAGTCGTTCGATCGGTCGATCATCGTCATCGACTCTTCCTCACTCAGGCTATCACCGCTGTTGCTGAAGGGAGTTGCAGCGAGCGCACGCTACCCGTCAATAGCAATTACATGACCGTTCAATTAATAAACGGATAAGATGGATGCGAAGCACAACAATGAACAGGGCGCGATCGCTGATAAGCGCGATGATCTTGCCACCGATACAACTACCTGTATAGCAAGAAGGAAAAAAAAGGGGGCAGTGGACCAGCGGCCGGGCGCTTTTGACGCTTTATGAGTGAGCTTTTGCCACCCCTTACTAGGGGGTAAGGGGGGGGAGGGGGTGTTTACATTAGAGTTCGAAGGGTTTCCTGCTTTTTTATGATACTGGGTGGTGTGCTGAATGTTGAAGTGTAGAAGTTTTTACATATATAAAATGTTAAATTAAGATTTAAATAATCGATTAAACCATTGCAACGAAAATGTCAACAACCGGATAAAACATTACAAGTTTGCCCGTTACATCAAACGACATATTGTTCGTATAGAAAGTTTAGTTTTACAAACATTCCCATATTAACAAAGCGAAGAAAAACGAGCGCCTCTTTCCCACAGCTAAATGGTGTGGGAAAGCTAACCACCAGGAAACGAACCCTCAAAAGTCTAAACAATAATTCTTGATTTTTTTTTACCGCACATTACTTCCTCTTGCCCTTTTCTCTTAAGCTTCTTTCCTTTTGAAACAATAAAACAAAACACCAGAAACAGGTCATCAAACCATCAAACACAAATAAACAAAACAAACAAAATTCGTCCAAACTGACCCCTTGCGGTGTGGTTAATCATCTTCACCAAGTGGGCGCAACGTCTTTTCCATTGTGCAGCGATGGGTTGGATTTCCACTGGCGGTCATTCCACTTGTGGTCGAAAAAAAAAACAACAACCACACCAGTACAAAAGAAAAGCTACACCTCCTATACCGGCTGAGAATGGACTAACTGTGCTCTACATCGGCCAAAACATACCGACACACTACCCCCTTCGCCCAGCACCAGCTAAACTTCCCCCGTCCTCCGAAAGTCACAACAATCACAATAATCACATTTATTTGCGCTTCTCTAATTAATATATTTTAAACTGTCTGGGCAACGCTCCCGCCCGCACCGGTGCACCTTATTCCCGGCCGGCCGGGCCGGAGCTTCCGGGCGGTGTATCATTAACATTAAATTAAAGTTTCGATTTCATTTGCCCTCAGTGGGTTTTCTGTGCGGCTTCGCATCCGTCGCAGCATACCCCCGTGATCGCTGTCCGCTGTTGTGGCCAATTTGGTCCAGGTGCGGGGTAACGGGGTCTATTTAAGGGAAAAGCATTGCTTTCTTCGTCTATCATTGGTTTGAAAATGTAAGGCGAATTTGTGATGGATTTTGATAAAAGAATTTAGATCGTTTCAAAAACTGTGGAAACAACCAAAATAGAAACAAAACCTATGTTTGATCTGTACTGTGATGAATTTTCTTCACTCACCCTGAGCTAAGGGTGAGTTCTCTGTATTTCAACCCCTCTTTTCACAATGAAATGTGTCAAGTGACTGAAATATTTCAACATGGACTCTGCAAGCTGTTCTTTTTTGTCGTGTTCCCTTTGAATGTGTGTGTGTGTGTTTATTCCTCGCGTTCACAAAGTAGGCGTGGCTTGTGCGTACAACGATTAGCGCCACCTAGCAGGCGCTAGCGGTGATACTGAAACTACACAGTGGTTAACTTAAATAGGAGAGACCGACTCTTTTTACTCACTGTTAATAATTTGGAGCAGCATTTCGTACAAAATGTTTGTACATTATTGGATTAATTTATAGTCTTTGATTGATTGAAGATATAACAAATTATGTTGCGAGCTAAATAATTCCAAAATTGTACCAAATTGCTCCAACTAGATCAAAACAAAAACCCGCCACGTGTTAATTTACACCACCACCAAGCGGCGACCACGTGGGTTAAGGCACACGAACAAAAATTATAATTTACCAACCCGGTCCCCGTTCTACCTTACCGGCAACCCACCCCGCCCGTTCACGCCCGCCCAAGAGGTGTCAGAGGACAAGCGCCACCTTCCTTCCGCCGGTTGCCGCACAACCGAACGCTTCCGAAGCCACCGAAGCGAAGGCAATAAATTGGACAATTAAATTAGCGGGTGATTAAAGTGAAATTAAGGCACTTAAGCGATGATAATCTATCTTTCGGTTGGTGATAAATCGATGTAAACAAACATGCTGTGATTAAGCAATGAGCGAACATGGCTAGTGATGGGGTAAACGAGCGGGATGGAGCGGGAAATCCGGATAAAACCCGGAATTAGTCGCATGAGGGCCTGGGGTGTTGACGTTGCTGGGTCGGTGCGAGAGGGATTTATAGCTCATCAATGATGGATAATAATTTCACTGTCATAGAGCGCGCGCGAGCGCGCACGAGCGTCGGTGAGAGTGTGGCTAGTGTTTACGCGGAGCCTTTCATTACCCCGAGCAGCTCCGGGTTGATCGTTTTTGTGGCGCAAATTCTTCCGGCATTTACCGGGTGGGGGCCTGTGCGAGGTGTTATGTTTTGTGCCGGTGAATTCAATAACGTTTATTTGAGCACCGGCTAATGGGGTAATGTGATACGCTAATAAGCGCGTTAAGTTCTGTGCTTTAGTTTGAGACGCACTGTGACACTAGAAAAGAATGAATAAATATCGCTTTTAAAGCAAACCTTTTCTTTTTTTCTCACTGTTGTATATAAAAAGCTCAAAATCAATTTTCTTAGGAATTGTGACCACAAAAATGCAATCCCATCGGGTAGCCTGGGTGTCTGAGTTCGCTGCCCAAAGCAACAGCCACTCCATCTTGACCTTCAGCTCCGGGGGTTCCGGGGGTGCTGTTTGCACGATCGAAGATCGGAAGTTTCACCACCACCGGGGCAAGACACTTAAGCTGTCTGGCAAAACTGGTGCGCACACAACCTGAGGGTGCCATCAATACAACCCCGCGCTCAGCTCTCCAATGATCGACCCGTTCTCGCCAACCCATCCATCGGCCCGGGGATTGATTGGTCGAAAGGTTGGCGTATCGCTTCACAACGTTGCCCAGCGTCCGACGCGCACTGACATTGACCGGCACGTCGGCGGACGCTGGACACGTTTGGTTCACACCGAGACACTGACAGCACCACGACAGGCCAGGGTGAGGTCCAAAAAGCCACTAGCTCTCCCCTCCCCCCCTCCCCCCACCCCTTCTTACCACCGGAAAGTGTTCGATCTTTGGTGGTGCGCACTGGTTGAGCGGAATGAAGCATCCGGGCCATGAGCGTAAGCGTCAAAAAGAAGAGGAACAAAATCACCTTATTTCTGTGGATGAGAACGGATGGGTTCCGAAACTGAAACTTGTGCTCATCGATTCGGGAGCGAGTGAAGGGAAACGAAGGGACGAAGACGGCACGGGACGGAAAAAGCAAAACTTGAAGCGAAGAAAAGAGGCGCGAGAAGTTGCACAAAAAGAATGGCACATACAAATGCCACGAAAACGTCACAAATGGGGGAAAAACGGAAAAAGTAAGCGTGAGAATATATGCATTGGGCGACGGCTTTTTAAAATGCTTTGCATCGTTGCACCCGCGATGCATCGGTCGCTCGCGTGACGGTTCTGGCGGGGTTTCCTTCAATGTTTGGCACCGAAAGAGCGGTGAGAAGTCTAGCTTTCCTTTCCATTAGGTGTGTTTGAAATGCAATAATTTAGGCACTACAGGATCTACAAAGGTGTGGAAGAATGTCAGAGAATCGTCTACATATTAGCTGCATTGAATATTAATTGTATAATAATGATTGTTTCCTACACTGTTCAAATGCAAGTCTGAGCTCATAATTCGATCTATCCTACTAGTTAAATCTAACAGCCATGTAGTAAAGGGACCTAATAGACGTTCTTATACAAGAATACCTAGAATCGTTTCATTCCTGAGGGTGTACTTCACTCATGATTAGTTTTGCGTTAAATTTTCCAAGAAGATTAGTGTGATTTGTCTACTGTTTTACGTAGTCTTTGAAAAGATTATCAGTCTCGAAAACTTAAAGAATCTCTGATAGAAAAGAAATGTATATTAACGTAGCTCATTGATTATTACATTAATGTGTGTTAGTTAGCAATCTAATAAGAAGAAATACTAAAACTAATTCGAAATGCGCACATTTTAGTCAAGATATAATAATAATTAATCTAGTGAATATATTTCATGATTGCTCCATTTATCTTCAATGTTTAGAAGTTGATCATCTGGTTTTGAACTAAGCTGAGATAGCATAGTGGATTTGTTAATTAGAATAGACCTTATAAAACCCCGATGAGAGCTCATGTTCACTTTAGAGGAAAATAAATTGATGTTAATGTGGATGAAGTGCTACGGTTTCACAGCTCACAGTTTTATGATCAAGTTTTACCGAAAAATGCTGGCGTATTTTGCAACCACAAAGAATCATTATCGAAATAATACATTTTTTTAGGAATATATTCTGTATTACAGGTTAGTTTACACCTTCACAACTAGGAAAAGAGCTGACCTCTGAGAGCTGAGAGCTGAGAGCTTTGGCCTCTTTTGCAACAGTAGCTTCTGGGAAAATAAATACTACTAAATAAAGTTGTCCTCTTTTGGGGCAACCAAATAATAAGCAGCAATTATTAAGCGACACATGAGGAGCCGACCACGGAGCACTAGCAATTGAAACAATATTATTGCTAGCTAGTAATCAAACCATGAAGTTCATTACTATTGGTATAGCCAGAAATAGTCCTACTACGGATATTGTGCCAAATAAGAAAACCAATTAAGGTTGATAGTTTTAGCTAATGTCTGCAAATAAGTTCTACCACTTAGATAGCTTTGTATATAACGCCCAAAGCCGGTCTCGTGGTACAGTCGTCAAGTCGTACTACTTAACAACATGCTAAAACAAATTCTTGAAGGCCGTCCTTAGAGTTCCTCAGTGGTAATTCCACCAGCCAAGATTGTTCTTAAGTATATAATTCAATGAGGAGATAACATATCTTCTTACCAATTAATGCGAAAGACTTCAAACTATTGTTCATAAACCTGGCATTTAAATGTGAAAATAAAATAGCTTACTAACTAATTCAAGGTTTTAAATAATTCCATCCACATTTTATCATTTGAATTTATCTTTGTTTCTTACTTGAAAGGTTTGGTTTTTGATTTTGTCATACAGCTAATTTTATTCGCAATCTGATTCTTCGCCGGTTCTTTTTATCTAAATCTACACCAATATCAATATCACTCTGGAATACCCAAAACACTCCAAACGATGTACAAATTACACGGTACATGGTATCATTTGCAAAGGATACTATCTCACAACAAAATGGCAAACCGTACGCAATTTCCATAGTGCGCTCCATAATGCCTGTTTCCGCGAGGGACTAAAAGCGCAAAACATCCCTGCCCTTTCCTGCAGCACACCCAATCCCGAACCTCAAACACCCTGAAGTTCCTCATAACTGACTAACCGATTATTAATTGCAATTAAATTATAGCTTTCTTCTCCGCCGTCCCGTCAAGGTCAACGGGGAGGACGAAACAAAAACAGAGCGTGAGTGCGTGCGTCTGTGCTGTGTCCCGGGCCGTTCTTCATCACACCATCACCGGGATTTTGCGCGCGGTCCTTCTAATGCAACACTGTTTCCGAACACAGCTTTCGGCTTGCGGATGACCAGATGACTCGGTGAGTGAAGGAGCACTGTGCGTGCGTGTCTGCTGGCATTTTTTGATCATGCTGCAAATAAAGAAAGAAAGAAAAAAAATCCTTTCCACCAGTCACGTCAGTTCAAAATGAATGATCATCTACAGCCAAGCTTCCCTCTCCTTCCAAACCACCCAAATCCACTGTGCCAAAGAAAAGACGAGACGAAAATGGTACGTTTTTCCCACCCTGCTTCGGTGTGCAGTTCCTCCAAAAAATAAGGAAAGAATCAAACCAACAAAAAATAAAACTAAAGCTGCTCATCCCGGGCAGTATTTTTCCCTCTGCGCGTATGCATTTCCTTTCCTGCCTGCACACGATAATGATACGCTTTCAGCTGTGCAGAATGGCACAGTAGAAGCCACACAAACGCAAACCAGGAAGAGGAAGAAACAGCCGGGCAAGTGAACGATGTGGAGTGCCTTTTGCGCCCGTCTTTTGCCAAGTAACAGTTTCGCCAAACGGCCAAAGCCTATCTCAAGCGACATGAACGACACGAAAAACACTCCGTTACACTGCTCCAGCGACCCAAATGCATGCAGGACTTTTGGAAAGCATTAATTCACATGCACACATCGACACAGACTACGACCTTTCGGTGAAGCGAACGATGCGAATTCGAGGAACTTCTGCCATGCGAAGGAAATGGGCGATGGGATGCAAACGAAAGGTGCATACACACGCTCCGTAAATCTTTGATGTGTGGTGTCTTGCTCGTTGCTCTTCCCGCTGCATGATTAAGTGTGCATCAGGCGGCGTTAGAACCCCCCCCCCCCCCCCCCAATCTGCCAAAGGACCGGTGGGAGAATCAAAACGAGCCTCAAGATTTAAGAAGCGTCTCGCACGGAACGTTCCTTTTTCTTGGAAGCGACCAGTTTTCCATAGCCATCGCTCGAGCTTTTCTCGACTGAAACCTTCGCTCAGAACCCATTGCAAGGTTTAGCAATCTGTCAAAGAATGAAAAATGGCGCGAAATGGACGCTTGAGTGTGTGGACGTTCGTTCGAAGTTGGCTGCAGGGCAAGATTATGGGTTTGGTTCCACGGTCGGGAAACATGCACAAACGATCGCAATGCAAGGTGATCAAGGATGCAAACATTCTGAATACTTTTTTTTTCTCTCCCATGTCATAAAAGATGTGCAATAAAGTGTGATGCATCAAAGCTGCAGATGTTGAGTCACGCCAATTATGTTTAATCCATCTCGCGCACGGTACACGGGGGCCACGTGTGGTCGCGCGTTCCAGGCTGTGGTTGGTAGTTTACTTTTCAGAGCCAAATCATTAAGACAATCTCAAGACCTTTGCAATGTGTTATCATCATCACCCGTGGACCCGCGACATGATCGGTGTACTTTTTCCCAATTTTGCGATGCCATTCTCCCTATCTTGCGGCGCTGCAACTTTCGCTTCACTTCTGGCACTGTGGCACGACAATCCGCCATGTCGGGCTCGTGCGCGTGCCTCAAACGACCTTGCGCAATTATGGGTTTATTTGAAAATTATTTATCCGTATTGCGCTGGACGGAAGGTGGCGAGGAGCGTTATGTTTTCCCCCCAGTTTTTTTTCACAATCCTTCGTCGTTCGGTCGTTGGTAGCTGTTGCATTGCATTTTAATTTTAATATTAGTTTTAATGATGGCAATGCGACGGCACGATTCGGGTTGGAAGCGGTGTGTGGAAAAATCGTGAGTCCTCTCGATGCGCGCAGCGGCCTGGCCGAGGTCGTTCGCTCATTACACGTGAGGTCACAGCGGTTTGACGTGGTGTTGTTGGATGCACTAGGGATGCTCGAGTTGGAGCGGCTCAATTATTCAGGGCCGAATGCTAATGAGCCGAACATCACGAGCGGTGGATGGATGGAACGGTAAGCGAAGGTGGTTAGAATTTATATTTGAAGTTACGAAATGTTTGGCGTTTGGAAAAGTTTCGGAATCGTAAGCTGAGTTTGGTTATTTTGTTCACGATTTATCTAAATATCACAACATCAACATCAATCATAATGGTTTATTGTAATTTTTAATCAATTTCTACAACAAATACCCACTAAAAAGAAAAGCATTATAAGATGTTTCAGATCATGTGTGTCAGTCAAGGTTTGCCTAAGCTACTATAGGGCTTATGAGTATAGCTATAGCAGGGCAATCTGTCTTGCATATAGTGCGCTCTGTCCATACGGAGCATGATCTCGTTTTGTTTAATAAATGAACATGTCAACTATACAATACAAATGCAATAGCTGGCAGGCAATAGAAATTCATCCATTGAGTCAAGCCTGGATTACCTCCCTGATTAAAAAAAAATACATTAGAACACTTAGTTTACTTAACGAAAGAATTTAATCCTGGTCTAGCTTATGTTTGTCTAAAAGCTTAATAATTATATTCATGATTGTTAAAAGCATCAACAAAAAATTAAAAAAAATGTCATTTATTTTGATATTTTTCAAATATTTCTAGGACCACTGTTGCTTGTTTTAGAAATATAAGTTATATCATATATAAGTTAAGTTATATATAGTTAAAACAAAACTTTTCAATTCTTATTTCTATTTGAATATAATTTATTTTCTTTATTCATTTACTTCATTGCATTCACCACCCAAGAAAGTAATTAAACATTTCAATTTGAAAAATTGTTTATGTTTATGTTAAATACCGCTAAGCTCTACCAAAACAGTCACATCACACTACAGAGTCGTGATTTTTCGAATAAAGCTTTCTGCCAAGTCAACACATCTTAAACTTTGCGAGCTATTGCCTTTGCAAAATACGAAAATAATGTTAACCTATGAATCAGTTATATCTTTGCTGTGCATTGCCATTCGCAACTCCACAGCAACGAACGGAGAAGCAAAAATTCCATAAAGCCCCTGTCGAACGGCCATCTTACAGCCTCACCCAAGCTCAACACCAGTACCGGCTCCACCAACGCAACCGCAGGAACCGACACATCCAGCAAACACAACCAAAGCCTCGCGGAATTGAACGGACCACCTTTCCCATCCCCTCACAGCACAGCATTCGTGCAGCTTCCACCAATCACGCGGCTGCACAGCACAGCATCTCAGCATTCGATGCATCGCTCTACACGCGGTTTGGAGTTTTGAGAAAACAACACACAAAAACGAAATACCAAAAACCCCCAGCCCCCGAGAAGCATAGCCCCCGCGGTGAAGAAATAACGAACGACCCCTGGTACGAAATATTCCATATTCCACACAGACGCAGACCGCAACCATCCCACCGCAAGCCGAGCATGGATGAAGCACGCGCTCACAGCCACCAAGCGTACAGACCCAGGGGTGCCCAGCATTTGCCGCCATTTGCCATTTGCGCGGGCTCGGCACGGTACCGATACGTATCTCCGTATTCGAACCGTCCATCCACCGGGTACTGGGTCCCATCGGCACGGCGTGGGAGCGTTCGAGAGAAGTCTTTTGCGGGTTGCGGTTTACGTTCGCCTCCAGCAGCCATTTTAAAATCGAACGCGAAACAGCAACAACAACGAAAGCCACAAACGTGCACAGGAAAAGCGTTGTCGAAGGGTCGAAGAGGTGGTGAACCAGGTGGTGAGCAGAGCGAAGGCGAAAGACGTCAAACCCGACGGGACTCAAGAGACATGCATAACTTATTCGTTGTCAGCGTTTCTGTGTGTGTGTGTGTGTGTTTTTTTTTGTTCTCGGAGGAAAGGCAGAGACCGCCTAGCATTGACGTGCCTTGGCCCGGGGTTCGAAGTTCTCGTTCTTCCAAGGTTTCGTGCCCATTTCCGATTCTGAACAGCCTGGATGATCCCGATCGATGGTTCGTGGTCGTGCTTTAGCTGATTCGATTCTGCATGCATCGCATCCTTGTACTATAGTCTTCTTTTTGTTATTCTTCTTATTCTTCTTCTTCACCACTGCATCAGACTCAACCACCACAAACGGCGATGTCTTCTGAGGTCGATCGATGTCTTTTTGAATTTTTCACCAAACGTGGCCGGACCGCGGCATGATTTATATTCCGGTGCTGTTGCGAATGCACCCAAACCCACGCTCGGTTCTTCGTGTAGCCCACTTTTCCACCCACCCCCAGTGTGGTACGGTTTGGGTAGGGGAAAAAAGAGAGAGAGAGAGAGAGCAGGGCCAAGGGTTGTGCGTTCTTGGGTGTTTTTCCCCCCTACTTGTTCTTGGTGTTGTTGGTTTTTTTTTTTACCCTTTTTACGTCCCGGTTTGGTTGGAGCTGAGTTGGTACAGCTCCGCAAAGCATGGCAGAATGGATGGTGCATAATATTTTATCAAGAGTTGCCGGAACGAACCGGATAGGTGAGCTGAAAAGATACTTCGCCATAATAAGTCAAATGACACGAATGTTGGTAATGTGGAATAATTTCAAAAAAAGTATATAAAACCGAAGTTGTTTTGCAAACGCAAATATCTGTTTATTAAAATGTTGTAAGAAATAGATTCTGAAAAGCGTTACGAATTAATGGTAATTGTTGGAAACTGTTATAAGGTTCCAATGGACTGTCAGCCAAGGCGATGTTTTGTGCGCGCGAAAAGAGATAAAAAGGCAAGGAAATCACGTAAACAGGGCAATACCAAGAAAATATCCAAGAGTGAATAAGCGATAAAAGAGAATAAAAGAAAACTATTTTTTTGGTGTACCTATAGTGCCAACCTAATAAATTAATTTTGTTCATTTTTTTCCGAGTTAGAACGGCAGTTTCTAACAGTAATCTTATTGATTAGGTCTGCTGCTGCATATGGAACTACATAGCTACCTTGAAAAAAAATTCAAATATTGTAAAACTATTAGGTCCATAAGAACAAATTCGCCACAAATGCCAGAAATAACGTCAAGTGATAAAAATGACTATTCGCACACAAACTAGGATTAATCATTAATCAGAAATTATCAGAAATAAGAAAATTAAGCTATCAGAAATTATGGAAATAAATTTTACAGTATAAGATTACAGAGATAAAAACAAGACGTTATAAAGACCAGGCAACAATGCTTTAAGATCCGCCAGTGATAAATAAATAAAAAAAATAAATAAATTGATAAAATCTTTACAGAAGAAGTAAAAGAGCAAAAATGTAAGGAAATAAGAAGTGACATAAATACAAAAAGGACTGAAACAAGCCAATGAAATTGTATAGCTGCATAGACAATAGCACAATTTAATACAATAAAGGTTACGTGCACAGCCAACTCAAAAAGTCATAAGCTCTATGCCACAAACAATATGAAAACATTCCCAAACATACCCAAACATAGCTTAAACATTATTTTACCATTTAGATTTCTGCACAGCTTCTTGTAACGTATATTTATACAGTATTCTTTTACAGGGTTTTATAGGACTTCTGAAAACTTCTTATTTAGTATATTGTACATAATGTCAACTTATTAATAAATTGTATTAATTGTACTTCAATCTAAGCTGTCTGGTGTCTATTTCATTTGTATTTTCCACAGTATCTGTATCAAATAATCAGCTGTTAAGTGTATTTTCATCACATACGCACATGCCCAAATTCAACAAAACACACCATCCTACACTTGTACCCCACACAGCCATGTGTACAAAAGTGTCCTGATAATCTATTTACTTCCTAAGCTGTAATTTTCATCCATTTGAACCTCAGCAACTCTTAACCCAACCATCGCACCAACGCTAACGAAGGACACAGATAAGTCTCATCGCAGTGTGCACGAGCAGACACACTTACACACACACACACATACATTGTGACGATAAGAAAAACCGGAATCAGCCTGCCACAGAAAAGTCGCTCGCTCTCACAGTTAGGCCGACCGAGCTCAACGACGAACAGACAACCCCTGCCCCCCTCGTACCCAAGCACACTGACATGCACCAAGTGAACGGGGCATGCCACTTTCCCATCGGCTGGGACGGAAAAACTGCACCCCGGCGCAGCAAAATTTATGTATTTTTAATGCCCCTTTGCTTCGTATGCATCTTTCAGCGAATGGAGCC
Source organism: Anopheles melas (assembly GCA_000473525.2). NCBI lineage: Eukaryota > Metazoa > Arthropoda > Insecta > Diptera > Culicidae > Anopheles > Anopheles melas. The sequence goes on along the minus strand of KI919346.1, from coordinate 23,880 downwards.
GGTGAAACCGGGCAACCTACCCACCGAAGGACCCTAGGGGAGCAGCCCTGGAGAGACCGAGTAAATCCTTTACCTCGCACTGCCACCAACGACAGCGAGACAGCGAGTGAGGATCGTTCGAGGAGCTTTTGCCCCTGGGGCAAGAAAATCGAAACGCTCAACCCAAGCACGGCACGGCTCGGGTTCGTACGAGCCTGGTACGAATTTATGCATTCTGCAAACGCAAAAGCCTGCAGCGGCTGCCTCGCCCGTAGCCCGTTCCTGGAAGACGCTGGTAAGAAATGCATATGCACGCGCGCGATTTGCTTCACCCCAAAAACCACCTTCCGGGGACACCGAATCCGTGTGGCCGGGCTGGTGATTCGTGCTGTTCGGATTGTGTATGTGCGTGCGTCAGATTGTGTGCATACCACATGCTGTCTAATGATGGCGAACACCCCAGCCCCAGAAGCGTGGTGGTGGACCCTGTACTGCAGTGGTTTATGGGGTCGAACTCTCGTCCCGCTTCTTGGAATGCATGCTCTCCCGCTTGCCGTGATGGACGAGCTTCGGAAGAGTTCTTTATCTAGAAAAAGGAGCCAACCAGACAAACTCCAAACGACGAGATATATCTAATGGCTGTTTGAAGGATTGGTTATTCGCAGACTGAGGTGCCGCGGTCGTAAACTCTCGAATCAAAACGGATGTAGCGTAAAATCTGCAACGCAACGAATTCGCACTGCAGTCCGGGCGATGTGCTTGGGTAGGAATTGGGCTTCGCAAGAAGATGGAGAAAGGTAAACTCGAAGATAAGAATCGGTACGTTTTGTAGCACGTTTTGTAGAACAGCATTGCTGCAGATGTTTGAAGGTGATGATGATAGATAAATCACTTCCTAATACGATTCAAGCCAAAAAAAGAAAAGGATATGCGTGCCTATTCTTACGATTGTGGGTTTGATATATTGCATCAAATTGCAGCAAAGTGTAGGCACTTCTTGAGAAAGTTCTCTTCTACAATACATTTTGAGGAATGTATATATATATATACATTCTACATGATTTGAAGCGGCCATTTTATATTATCAGTACACATTTGGTTCGTTAGCTGAACGCCCATGGAGATGCGAAAGGAATTTATCGCTTTATCGCAGTCAGAACCTAAAATAAACAATATGTAAGGATGATTTCAAAAAGGAGTCTCAAAAATAAATCCCATTTCAATCTTGAGTCAAGTGAGCCTGTTATGTTTGAATAATTTAATTTGTATCTTTTACAATCATCTAGATGGATTAATTAATTTACTTATTGATTCATTGAAAGCTTATCAAAGTTTTTCATATACGTAAGAACAGGGGTGTAAAACAGAATACAATACTTGTTAAAGCAATTTTAAGGACAAGGGATTTACAGTGCAACAATATGGATAGTCGAGTTCCTTATACGGATATTCGTGTTACGCTGATGGCTTTAGAGGGTATAATGTGGGAACAATCATTCAAGATACCTACATCCAACTTGTCTTCAGGATATATTCATATGATGGAGGTTCTACAAAGGCTAAATAATGAGTGTTGTTTGTCTCTTTAATATTAAACGGTTCAACGGTCATGCAAACCACACAAATGTGCTATCCAGAATCATAAATATATTAGACAATATAAACAACCAACGGGACGATCATCAAGACATTCTTCATTCGGGACTGTTGTGGCTATAGAAAGATATAACTACGGGATAAGTTCTTTATCGGTAAGTCTTGGACTATAAGGTGTAATAACAATAAATAATAACAAATAAATCAAAAAGGAAATGCAAACTGACACCACAAAACAACACTCTCATTTTGCCATACAAATGTTGCCCCACCTGTATTCAAATGCGTACCGACCTCAAAGGAGGGCCTCATTAAACAGGAACCACCATAAATAGCCACCGGCTCATGCACTCACATTTGCTCATCATTAATTCCCGTCCGCAAATACCCTTGGCAAAACGGTGTGGAGCTCTGTGGAGCTCGTACCGTAGCGCCGCGCCGCACGTTTACGGACAAAAGGAACAAGTGTTGTAATTAATTGAATTCAAGCCAGCGTTAAATTGCTCGTTCGATTTGAGACTGGCGAAAGTGCAACGAAACAGGGGAATGGGGGATGAGGATGGGGCAGTGGGGAAAAAAATGAGGCGAGAAAGTAACAACCGCTAAACGTGTCGGAACAAATCAATTTCGATGCCGTTCCTGGGTAGAATGAAACGCTATGGATAGTGCAGAGGTCGGGGGTAAGAGGTGGGTTTACGGTAAGGCAAGTCACCCAAGACGGGTGCTGCCTGAGCTGCTAGGAACAAGTGGTAGAGGGAAAGGAAGACTCCTTGTTGTAATAATTACTTCCACCATTGCAAGACTCTAAAGGAAGACGCATTTAATTCCGTTCCACTTTGCTATTCACAGTACGAAAGACGCAACGGGTGTCGTGCGGTAGGAGACAAACCTTTTCTACAATTGAAATGTTTCGCCGAGGAGAATTCCTCCACCACGATTTTACTCCCCCGATATCAACAAACATTTCAACGCGTTGGGCTCAATAAAATGATAAACAATTCACCCTACAGACCAGCGAACGAAAGGGGAGAAGGAAGAGCAGTTTTCCTCCACGCTGGGCACAACGGCATGCAAATGCAGCGCGCGTGCCTGATAATGCACGGCTAATTGCGCAATCACAGTAAATGTGTGCCTCTTATTGCAGTTAATGCAGTTAAATTAAATTAAATTATCGAAAAACGCACCGCCGACAGTGGCGGCGGCCTGCGAGTGCACGCAACTGCATCTGGATGAGTGTGTCCTGTGTGTGTGTGTGTGAGTGTTTGTGGGCTTTGGGGACTTTTGTCACAAAGCTGCCGGTGCATCGGTGCCTGCACGTTGCGGGAGTTTTGTGGCAATGAAACCAACTGACATTGTCGCTGGTTCGCGAATCGGAAAACCTGTCGAACTCGGTAAAGCGACAACGGAACATAACAGCGGAAGCACACACACATACAACCACCAAGGGGGCACTAAAGCCCATGGAACAAAAAGCACAAATGTAATTGCAAATTGCAACCCTCCCACCTGGCCAAGATGGAGGACTGCTGTTGGCAGTTACAACAAAAAGAGCTGCTCCTCTTTACTGTCCTTCTATGCGAATGTTTTTTTTTTGTTTCGTTGTATGTGTCTTTATTCGGTGTGCGAACGGTGCATTTTGATTTCCATAATTACGTTTCATACCCAATTGACTCGATTGACAAGCGCTGACGAACTACTCTTCGCTGTTCGAGCGGCTAATTCGAACGGCAAAGGTACGGATGGGAAAGCCCTGACACAGAGACACATTTCGATGCAATCGGCTGTGGTCGGCGTGGGTAAAGAGCTTGCAATAGTATGAAAGGTGCTAAAATGTAGAAAATAGAAAATTCAGGACCCTTTTTAAAAATTGATACTGACACATAATGACAGTCGTATCGATATTTTTTGTAAAATATCACTAATGATTTTCAACTTATAAAAAATGATTTACAAGAGAATTCAGTACCGATCAACACCACAAGTACCGAAGTCTATAGCAAATACATTCAATGTTGTGTACACCACTGAACCATTTCCAGTAGGTGTTTTGATGATTTATGATGATGATGAATTTCTGGTTTGAAAATTGGATATGATTTCTAGAATGTATAACTTGAACTTTTATCCAAGACCTAAAACTAGTAAATATTACACATATCACATAGTCTCTAATAACTCTACATTACATGGTCTATAAGACGACCTAACTACTCAATGTCCTCCAACCATGAGAAGAGATAAATTAAAAGCATTTAACGTTTACAGAATTCTGTAAATTTTATTGAAAAATATTGTAAGTACCTTTTCTACAAAATAAATATTAATGATTCATCCTTAATCAGCTTCAGTGAAGAACAGTTGAGGACAGTACAGTTTCTTGTAATTGCTAACAGAGGATGCTACAATTATGCCCCATGGAATGTGACTGAATTTGCTCAAATGAGTGTTTTATGTAGGCTTAGGTATTCGGTCTAACTTTCTTTTAATCTCAAGGTATAGGAGATACGTATGTTCAACTGAACTATTAAACCATAATATCGTTATTATTAGGACTACCTTAATTATTAAGCCTCTTTTAAGACTGCCTCAAGAATAATTCAAAATAAGGACAGGATATATTTAGCAGTGTACTTTTGTAACAAACTAAATAAAAATTGAAAATCCTCCACATAGCTGCCACAAAGATGCCATACTGCCCTTTTTGCTCGGCATATCTTGTCCCAGAGAACTTTAAATAATCCCCATCCAGCACGTAGACACGTAGTCTTAATTATTTCCCTACCCTTAGCGAGTCTTAGCGTCGTAGCATCACAATGCGACAGCAAAATTCAATCACGGTGTGTGTGTGTGTGTGTGTATATGCATGTGAGGAATCAATCACAAGTGCATGACAAATGTTATTTGCCCATAAGATCGCCGCATCGCCGTTTGCCGCTGACTCGTGGCCATGAATCAACGCTCAGGCAACGCTCCGCCGCATTGCAATTAGAAATTCTGACAGGCGCGCCTGATTTACGGCTCCACCATCAATAAAATATATTACACTTTTATACGAAAAACACTATATTAGTCGCGGGAGCGTGATGCTTTTTTTTTGCAGCTCGAGACGATGCACGATGGATGGGCCCCCTCTATTGGAGTAGGGAGGAAAGAATTTTTCATTAAAAACTCCGAATCAATATCAATCAATCAATCCGGTTGTGCCGGTGTGTCCTGGAACGAGAAGGTCCGAGTCTCCGGGCAGAGCGATCGAAGAACGCTGTTGCTTGGTCGCGAAGGAAGTGAAGTTGGCTAGGTTTTGCAGAGTAAAGCAAAAAAACAAAAAGACCTGATCGCGTTCGAGTGGGCCGTACCGTGCGCTTTGATTTATGGCGACCTTATCAAAGGGCTACGATCGGGCTCGGGCAGTAAAGGGTTTTCGATTTTCGGATAGATCGATTTTGCGGACGCGTCAAAATGCGCGCTATGCAAAAGAGGGGAATCTGGGGGAGGTGCGGTGGAAAGCGAAATCGAGTTGGTACCTCGACCGATCGATCGGTGGGCTACTACTTCCCTTTCCCAATCAGTGCTGCTGCTGCCGACGTTGCTGTGGTGTTGCTAGAAGTGAGCCCGGTGACTTGCTGTGCGCTTTAAATATGTGCTAAGTACATAATGACTCTTTATGATATTGATGATCATAATGATTATTGTTATTATAAAATAATAAAAGTAATGATGTTGACGATCTGTGGCACATTTGTGGTCGCAAATGCCGGTGCTGGTAGCCGCCGGTGCTGACACTGGTGATGGTGATTATTTTGGCGCAGGCTCGAAGCCAACATGCTCTGGGTTACGACAAAATTCGCGCAGCAACCGGTGAGACAGGTTGCTACGGCACTATTTGTAACTTTCTTGCGGACTGAAATCGCAGCCCCGCTCACACAGTCTGTGCGGGGATGAAGACGCCCAGATGGGCTAAAGGAATATGCTGGGTGCAGTGGACCTATTACCGAAGCGAGCAGAAGAGGTTAGGCTTCGAATAGGTCGGCCGGATTTTTCCACTTCCGAATATCGGGTCTAATCGGGGCTGTGGTAGGATAAGAGAGGGGGGAGGCTGGCTGGAGTTACAAATTAGGCGCGATTATTAAGTGAAAATAAGATCAAATTACCGTACTTTTCAATAAAACACTGTAATTTGGAGGTGATTTGATAATGGGTTAATGATTCCCCTTGGCCTGGCTGGCATTGGTTTGGCGTTGGTTGGTGTTGTAGTTGAGGTGTTTATTATTCTGCTTGCCTACTCGAGCTGCTGGATCGTATGGTGTGTTTGTTTAATCTGTAATCGCGCTGGTGCGATGAATGTTGAACCGTGTGTTAATGCTGAAGGGAATCGTGAGTGGGAAGAATTTCCATTTCGTGAAGATCATGTTCATGTAATCAAAGTGAGATGTTGATATTCATCCAGTTTTTGTAGGAGTTTTAGACTGTTCTCGTTAATATTGTAAAACTTGCATTAAATGTGTTTGATTGAATTGTGGGTTTAATTCGGTATTTCAACCTTTTTCCTTTTTCATACAGAATATTTCATTCATTGGTTGCAAATTTTCATTAATTGTTTTTTGATACGTTTAATTTTCAGAACCTTTTGAAAGCTTCGCGAATAAAACTCCAGTTTGAACCATTTGAACTCCTTTTCATTCTTTTAGTGCAACAAAATTAATTTGAATTGCTGATTGACATTTTTTTTATATTTTTTTTTTTTCGTGAGAAAAAGTTACTTTTTTGACCAATTTGCCGGTTGTCGAATTGAAGCAGACGTTCAAATTCAGTTTTGAACAAATTGAATGATAAACATTTTGTAAAACCTAAATTAAACCACTTGATTTGGAAAAAGCACTTTATGAAAATAAAGCAACTATACATTAGAAGAGAACTGAAACTGTTCTCAGCAGTAAACTTTCTGGTATCAAATGCTTTAAAGAATATGTAAATAACCATTTTTTTTTTTTCTTGTTTTATGGGCAGTATGGACAGAAAAAAAGTAAATGAATGTTGAAAATGAACGAGCCAAAAGCTTTTTTTGTGTGTTAAGCAACTCCCATTTGACTCAATTTTATTACGCTTTTTACACAATTATTAACATTTAAATGTGCTTTCAATTTTATATTTCTCAGTTTTGCACAATATAACGGTCAAACATTTTCCTTTTTGCAATAACAATGCCATAAACTTGTATCAATAATTTATATTCCACCGTTTGTGTGCTATATTTGGTGCGAGTCGCCATTTGAAACGATGCAAACAATACCAAACGAAACTCCACTGCACGTGTTTTCTTTACGATTTACACACACACACATATACATACACAATCGGCCATCATAACAGAGTGCAAAATGCGTCCGAATCGTAAACCCTTCACCGTCATCCGGGAGCTTTCCGTGGCAGGTTCCCGTCGGTTGTGCCGACCGAATGCGGGAACCGGGAATGCTTCTCCATCTATTTTAGATGGGCGAGTGTGTAAAATTTATGAATATGCAAATTTTATGACACGAATGAAAAATAACTCTGTTTCCACCCAGCGCACCACCGCGCGGTCGGGTTCACCGTACAGGCCACCGAGCGGCTTCTACCTCCATCGTCCGCAAAGGGGTTGCTGGAGGAGTGGGGGGGGGGGGGGGGGGACCGATCTGATGCATAAATCAATAACACATTTTATCCAACCCTTAGTGAAGCGGTCTCCGGGGCCTCTCATCCGTACCGTTGGCCGCGGCAAAGCAGGACCACATATCAACCGGCAACGCCAACCCGTTCCCCTGTGACACGGTCCGCCCCAAAGGTTGCAAAGGTTTAAAGGCTTTCCGAAATGCATCGCATTTGATGTGGAGAGTTTCCGTGGCGTGGAGTAGCTCGGGGTTCCTAGCAGAAGGGTCAAAGAAAAGCAAACGACCGACCTCGCTCGAAAACACAACGCACAACGCCCTCTTGGTGAGACGGTGAGAAATGTAAAGAATGCACATCAGTGGAAAGCGACTTTTGCAGCAACCTAACTTGTAATGCTTTTTGTAGCTGTTGTTGTTGCAGTATCCCCCGTTTTTACCCACCCGCCCAGCGCCGGTTTCAATAAATCACGCAGTGCACGGAAATATTACACACCGGAAACATTGGCTACAAAAAAGGGAGAGGAGTGGGAACGAATGGGGCGAAGAGCTTTCGTCCAACCCCGAACCGGCAAACACATTTGATGGATTTATGTCTCCCGTTCGATGTTTGCCTCGGCATTCGGCATACGTCAAAATGGCCACTTTAAGGGTGTGTAGCGAAACAGTCTCGCGCGGTCGGTTTGTGTCCATCTTCTTCGATGGTTTTTTTTTTATACATTCTGTTTGTGCGTGTCGCCTGAACGGGTCGCCACTGAAAAATTTAACCCATTTATACAAAGATTTCTTCATTCTGCCAAGTGGCTGCCCGGGTGCGGATCGCATCGTTTCGCAGCAAAGGCGAATGAAGCCATTCAGCCCGGCCGTTGGTTGAACGTTGGCTGAAGCTCAGCAGCTGAGAATGCATTATGCAGCAAAGTTTGATTTGTATAATTTCTCCCCTCCAGCGTGGCACATTCATTACGATTCTCACAGTAATTATTGCTTTCTCGGGTAGGCGCACGGCAGTTGCTCCATTTTGCTGGCAGTTCCTTGGTTGAGCTGGAAATTAAATCGATTTTGTAGGTAGAACATAGCAAACACACAGGGGGGTTAGCACTAAAATGTGGCGTAAGGACGACGCAGGTATCGTGAGCGTGGAGTTGATTAGAAGATTGAATTTAACTTAACGTGACACTGATACGCACACACACTCAAGCTGCGACAGAAGGGATGGTTTTAGGTGTAATAACCGCAATATTGACACATCATACATCAATTTGCACCATGTGATGTCTGCATTGGAAATAATTATCCTTTAAAGATACGTGAGTTCATTTAAAAAGCAGTCAATAAATCATGTGACATACAATGTTAGGCCAGCAAACGCAAATGCAAATCTAGCTGCAGAACATTTTTAATAGCTGTTTTTAAATGGTTTTTGAAAGCATTTGTATTCTTAATCCATAGAAGATTGAATATTCCAAAATGTACTCGTTTGTTCAATTCCACATGATGAATATTTATCCTTTTTTGTGTACTTGTCCATAAATGTTACCTCTACGACTTTTTTGTTATCACTTTTATCAGTGTTTTACCTCAGAGCACCAATTTTTGAATGAAAATCAATGTTTTTGTTCTAAAAAAAATGGCTGTTTCAAGTTTTCTGATTAAATGTTAAAGCTTGATTGTTGATTGCATATGTCGAAGTCTGGTTTTGATTCTTAAAAACATGGTAAATTAAATGCCGTAAAAATAAAGGCAAATTCTAGTGACAACTATACCTTCTGGACAAATTTTGGCAATGGTTTTCCTGTTAAAAACAGTCTAAAATTTGAAAGTTGAGAAACAAAGCTGATTTTTTATTTGCTTATTTTTGTTCTAATTCTAGATATGGCACCCTTGAAGCGTTCTTAATCTCTAAAATTTTAAATTAATTTAATTTATGCGCATTTATAATCAACTTAGTTTTGAGTGGAAAACTCTTTTTTATAGATTAAAGCCTACAAAACATCACACCTATAAAAGGAATACAATTAGAAACATAATCCTTTCTTCTTGTTTGTATTAAAGAAAACATGATTATCGAAATATTTAATACTTCACTTTGCCGCAATAAAAGTAAGATATTTTATGGGTAAAAAGTTCAAGTGAAGCAGATAGTAAAACTCCAAACTGCTGTACGTTCTTGTGCTGAACGCTGAACGTCCATCAGCACGCTCCTTCGGTCCTTGCTTCACCTGTGTAGCTGTTACATTTATTTACATTTACATTGCCTGCCACCACCTCCCCACACTCAAACTGTCAGCCTTCCTTCAAGCCGGGTACAGCGTGTCGTACAATTATTTTCCCATTTATGACACCGGTTGAAAAATCGTCCAGCCCGTTTGACATCCACCCGTCAAAAGTGTTGTGGCAGCATAACCCATCGCAAAATTGCCCCATTCGCGGTAGGCGCCCGGCAAAAGGGGACAGACCCGTGCACATGCAAAACGTGTGGTGTGTTTGGAAAAGCTAAGCACCTTGCAGCACCGCAAAGCATCGTCACCAACTGCACCAACCAACGCTTCATGCAGCGTTTCCTCGGTAACGCATTCGGTACGCAGGCACAGCTTCATTGACTTTTTGTTTTGCTTCACAGACGAATAGAAGCACGAGGGAGAAAATAGGACATAAAAAAGGCTGCGTTTGGAAATAACTAACGTCTTCCTTGCTACTGTGGCACCTGTGGCAGAGAGGAGCAAATGCAACCAGTACCTAGTGCTACATACAGCAGTAAGCAGACGCATGAAACAAAAACAAACGCTGGAAAAAATATGAATAGCACACTGACAGAAGTGAAGTGGAAATTGCTACCCCAATTATCGATAACAATTATCATTCAAAGCAACCACCCCGTCCACTACACTGAAGTGTCTCGCGTCGGGTCTCCGCTCGTACGAAAATGGTCGCCTCGGTCCTTGAAGACCGACGCAAGTGAGATAGAGTGAGAGAGGCATCCGTGCACTGGGCCGCCAGGTTTTTGAGTTATCGGTCCCTATCGATGCCAACCTTCCCTCGTGGTCTGTCCTTTACCGAGCCAACCTCACAGCACAGCTAATTACTTATAACGGATATTGAACTAGCAGGAGATGACGCGGTTGGTGGGGAACCACACAGGCCATTAGACCTAACCGAGACACGGACGAATGTCCGCGGGATGTGATGTGTCGTCGTTTGTCATTTGAATATTGAACGGGCTGTGCAGTGACGAACAAAAAAGACAAAAAAAAAGAAACTGTAAATCTTGTACCTCGTCGTTTGCTGTACAACGTCCCTTTCTGTGTACGTGGCAGAGGAGACCTAGAGGACATGGAGGACCTTTAGCTGCTGGAAGCACAGTGGCAGAAAACGGTAAGATCTGCGTAATTGTCCCCGTAAGGTGGTCCACACTTTGGGTCGCCGCGATCCCTTCCCGGAACTCCAATTAGCGCACGGGGCCACGACACCGAAGGCAGCTGGATCCATTTTCCATTTGTCGCACTTTTAACTGGACTGGAGCATCCAGCGTACACTTGTACTGCTACCGGTGGGTCACTCATCACGTACGGTACTGCGGTGTGTGTACCTTCGGAGTGATCTTCAGCCGATGGCTTAACGTCCTCCATTCACCGGAAAAGGGACGACTCTCCCTCGGGGGGATGCGGATTTCGGACTACTTTTGAAGCCTGCCCGCTTTGGAACCAGCATTTCCAAGAAGAGTCATGACGAACTGCAAACGCTACTGCAACAACCTTTTTTGTGGTTGTTGTTGGAACCATCCAACACGATCATGCTACTTTCCTGTTTTCTGCGAACTGAGCTACGTGTCCGAGGTTCTACGCTCCGCCGGTAGACGCCCGAAACAGCGGCCCCTTAATTGCTGGATTCATTCATCATCATAAAGAACGGCAGCCACACACTGAAACGCGCCCTAACGTTGGTCGTGGCCCTGCGGCCATTCCTAGCGAATTCGCGGCATCCCTTTCCCGGCCGTTTGTGCGAACAAAACGTCCCCACCGAGACGGTGGGACAACTTCCTTGCATGCCGTAATAAAAATCAAAGCAGCAAAAAAAAAAAACAAGGCATCGACATCGTCTTCGAGAGTTCCAAAGCTTTCCTTGCCAACCTTACCCAGTCTGAATTTATCGAACTCGGAAATATAAAACACTTCTAATTGATACTTTCAGTCGGTACGGTCGGTGTCGCCCAGCCCGTGCCCGAATGAGTGCCCCCCGGGGGAAGGACGTAGCGAAGAAGCAAACCCCCGATCTACCGGGAGGACGCGTCCACGCCCGCGGTTTTCAGTTCGGCGTCCGACTTCCACCACCACCATCACTATTTGATTAGCACCAGGGGTCGCAAATGTTTTCGTTTGAAATCACGGTCGCCTAATAGGTGGCCATGGTTTGAGTTCCCCGGAATTGTGATAGACACAAAACGGGGTTTTTGATACTCCCATCACGATGATTATGATGCTGCTGATGATATCTTGTGATCTTCAACTGCATAACTGCTCGGTAGAGACGTGTTTGACATTAACTTTTTTTGTTTTCTTGGATTTCCTTTGAATCTGAGACGAAATGTTCTGCCAAATCCAAGCAGGTTTTAGTTCCGTTCATAAATTCAAGCTCGTAATCTTCGAACGCCCCGTTTGGCCGAATTAAGGCTGATGCTTGCCTCGTTACTTATTGCTTCTCTCCATCTCCTTTGCTCAATTACCTGCGTCTGCTCCTCATGCTGAAACACATAGCAAAGCTTCATTCAACATTTATCAAATCTACCAGGCAATTATAATTCTCCAAAACCACCCCGAAGGTCTGTTTCTGCCCGGTGCGTCATCGTTGTATCTTCAACGCCAGGCCATCTTATTGGCCAGGCCCCGAGGAGGATGACGGCGTGATCGTGTTCTAATTGCATCCATCGGAGCCAAACGGCAGCCCGGTTGAAAGTACACTCGCTGTCCCTTCTGTGCCCTGCCCCGGTCGAGGACTGGTGGTCAAGGCTCGCCTCACGGTATGCAAAAATGCCCGTCGGTAGAAAAAAGTCAACGCGTTTTCGCAGCGTAACACGGGAAGCGGAATTATTATTTGCGTGTCGGTTGCCCAAGCACTCTTTCTTCATTTTTCCTTTCTCCCTCTCTCTCTCTCTCTCTCCAATACGACTCAAATTTCTTCGGTTTATTTTAATTTCACTTTTCGTCAATTAAATGTTAATGCGCAAATTATACGATACAATCTCGCAGCGTGAGCACGATTGTTTGATGATGATTATTATTAATACTATTATCAAGATGGGGCTTTCTCGGCTTCTCCTTAGCCTCTCGGCTTATCAGATTCATCCCGATACTGCTGAGAATGGCAAACTTGTGTTTGTATGTGTGTTCTGGGATGCTTTCACTTTGACAGGTATGCACCCTCCGGATCGGGGCAAAGAGAAGCAATAATTGTCCAAATATTATCGTACTTCCTTGGGGCGACAATTGCAACCTTCTCGGTGATCGGTGCCGTAATGAACGGTGCGTGATGTGTCCCGAAATAAAAAAAAAAAAAACATAACCCGATCGATAGTCAATACTACCTCATTGACAGCGGTTGCGGTTTGCCTGTACCTGGTTCGAATGGGGGCCACGTGCCACGGCACTAAGCACTATTTGCATTCTATCATTACACACACAAACCCGACTGTCTCGATCAGGAATGGCAGGTAAAAGGTGCTCGACTCGGCTTGACACATTGCGAAGGGGAGGTGAGGTTTATGCAAAATTGTGCGAAAATGATTCATAATAGATGTCTTACCGTCGACGTGTCGTGCCGGAGCGTGGCAAAGGAGGGCACCGCTACTTGATAAATGTAATGGACAGCTAGCTAGAATGGTGGTGGTCGGCTTTCATCGGCTTTGGCCTGGTGGGCATTTAATCAATCCGAGTTGAACGGATTGAGACATCGACATTGAACGGATAGAGAGCATGCACAGTTTGGGGATGATATTTGGAGGAAATATTTCCGTTTTAAATTGACACTTCGCACGGTAGCTGACAATGGACAACGTGGACGAAAAGGATTGATTTAGGCTTTGGGGAAGTTTGCAAGCGTCATGTGTTGGTCTCCTTGATACAAGTATATCATATATGTATATAGGAAACGGTTCTTTGTTTCTTTTTTTTTTAGTTCGAGGTTTTTCTTTGTTCCTTTTATATTTTCGTGCACAAAACAACAAAATGTACTGCCTTGGAGGGTTGTTTTGTTCTATGGCCTTTGTGGCAACCTTTTGCGGTTTGCTTCATTTGCTTTCTGCACACATGTCTTGCAAAATTGTTGAAGAGTGACTGCTGTTTTGCTGGTATCTTAATGTGATAAAACATGACAGCAAATTGCTATATAAATGGCAAGAACGTTTAGCTTTACAGTGTAGTAATATTGTGTGATAAATATACAAAATATTGTAGAACTAGAACGTGAATTAGATTATCATTTTTGTATTTTATAAGCATATAGCATGAATGAGGGTACATTAATTACTGCTATATGACAAATAATAATTGTGAAAACATTGCTAAAAATATTACTGTTTTGGCTGTCTTCAAATATGCACAAAGTATATTGTTATAGTTAAGTATATTGTCTAAATAATGTATTTCAATATATTGTCTAGAAAAGTAAATAAAGAAATGAAGAAAAATTATAAACTTCCCATTATCATAAACAATCTTAATAAATGATATAACAAAAGTGGCGTCAAATTTTATTGCTAACTATTTTATTCCTCGTGTTCTTCAAAGCTCAAATCAGCATCGGGCCAAATTGTGACATCGAAAAGATATCGTTCGATGTGATGGTGAAACAATAACGTTTATCAAAATAAATTGATTATGAGCTGAGAAATTCCCATGTAAACCAATATTTCTTAAACGGCACATAATTTTGATTAAAAAAATCATTATTTTAACTAATCCAAATAAGAATCCCTATTCACACCTCAATTTAAGATGTACGATAACTGCAGTAGCCTTGGTACATCGAGTGCTGATTATTATTTTAAGAGTGTTCTTTTCAGTTATGCAAAGCATGACAAACCGTTCTGATAGCATCAACAAAAACTTCAATTTCATGCCACTTTTTGACAATCACCTTAATTGTTCCTGCTTCGATCGTCTGGCTGATTCCCGGAAAAATCATGGCAATAAAATTTATTAAACAATTAAAGAGTTAACCACAAAAGAAAGCAATAGTAATGAAAAAGGTTAATATTATCACAATTATCATAGACATAATATGTGTTGTTTTTATTGTGCAGCCTTTTTTACGAAAAAAATGAACTTCTCCGGAATTGTTTTTTTTTTTATTCATTTTCATCGCTTTTTGTTAGACCAGCTTGTTTAGAATCTAACTTTTCCTTGAATATTTTGAAAATGCACTAAGATACTAATGCACAACTGCTATGCTAGGAGTAAATGAAATAGAAAAAAAAATGAAAAAAGAATGAAGAACGTATTTTATTGGATATACCATTTCAATATAAGACAATTTTTTGTGCAATTTTAGGATTAATAACCAGAAGCATTGTTGACTTGATATTTGATATTCAATTAAAAGTATTTCGATTTATATAGTTTACTTTAAATTATATTTATGCTAAAAGAATTAAGAAAAATTGGGTTGAAACATTAAAAAATCAGTTGTTAAAAATGACACGCTGAATGCATTAGATTGGTAAAAACCACGCATCATTGTACGCTCTCGGTTATAATAGGAGCACCAAAATATACCTCACGGGTCTTTCACTTGTCTTACTTTCAACGATACCGTTCTCGATCATCGCATCTCGAAGATGGCCTACGTTGGTCCTAGTTTGGTCAAAGATGGACATAATAAATTCACTCGTCCCTACAAGATCGTTACTTAATGATCATTAAACTTGGCTTATAAACGAACATATAAAAAAACACTTTCCTTTGTGCCGAGCATCTGGTCCGGTGCGTTCAAGTGACCCTGCAGCTACCAGACGGAACCGTATACCTATCAGAAACAGTACTTAACCTTAACACTCCACCATCGACGCCATCTTGGACAGCACATAGAGAGCGATCATTACCGAAATGTGTCCTGGCCAGTGTGCAAGCTCAGATCTTAATCGAGACGCTGCCATCGCCATACCTCAATGTGTTTCAGCTTATCGGGCAGCACATTTATAAAACGCGTCTGTGTGCGTCTGCAGAACTGCACAAACTGACACATCAAGAATCCTTTGCGCAGGGGGGAAGCAAATTAAAAAGAACAAAACGGCAACAAAGAACACGGCAGTGATCGATGCAATATTTTTGAACAGTTTTACGTGGAAGTGTCGAAAGAAAAGCAACAACAGCACAAGCAAACACACCGGCGCGTAGAAAAAGTGGAAAATAATAAGCTTGTGCGCTGCGCGTACGATCATCTGACGGCCATCATTGATGCGGAGACTGGACGAGGGGGGTTTTGTTTTTTCCTTGCAACCTCACTGCACCCACACTACCCTCCCTTCCCTGGGGGGGGAGAGAAGCCAAACGAGAAATGAGCTTGACTGCCAGCCAAGGCTCCGACGGCCATTGGCGAAAGGCGCAAACGGACCTTCACGTGTCCGGCGCGGGCCGCTGCCTGCATTTACGCATTAGTCTGTCCACTTTCCTGGGCTGGTAGAAAAGCGCGCCCGGCGTTGGCACCGTACCTTTGAACTCACGGCCAAACCTTTCGCGCCGTCTCCGGAGCGATCGGAGCAGAGTTGCAATCCGACCAAGCGCACAACTGACCGCAATGCGAGAACGAAAACAGTGAAGTTCAGAAATGAAAATTATAAACAAAATTGGTATAAATTATACAAAATTACCCCCAAGGAGACCGTGGGCTACGCGTTGGGACGAGCCCAAAAGCCCGACTGCCGTTGTGCGGTTGTGTGGTTTTTCCATCTCTGTTTTCGGTGTTTGGTTTTCTCCTACACGGCTCGAGAAACCGTTTGCGTTTGCAGTATGCAAGCAGAAAATAAATACTCGACGGTTCATTTTCGAAGGTATTCGACAGGATCCTTATCCTAACCCGACGGCAAAAATATGGAGCAAACACTTGTGTGTTAAATGCTGATCAATTTAGTATTGTTTTCTTCATTTCATCAGCATAATCCCTTATCTGTTTAAAACCTCCACAATTTCAAGTCTTCTATCTCCACGGTGCTTAACTATCCTAACGATTGCATGCCCGTACACTAAGTACATATTTTCAACACTTTAGCTTCCCGTTTTTTTCTCTCTCTCTCTCTCTCTTCTGTGTTGCTCTCTGTACTCCATCACGCACTCACCGTAGTAGCCCTGCTTCTACCCTTATTAGATTCCCATTTTCTCACCAAACCCGCACAACTCAAAGCTCAAAACGCACATGCATGCGCGTGAAGCAACAAATTGCCTTCAGCGCGCTTTAACCTGTAAAGCTTTGCAGAGCAGAGGAAAAACGGGAAAAACTCATGAATATATTTATACACATCCAACGTGTGCCCCCCTCTCGGATGCTAACTATTAATAAATAGACTGGTTTTCGACGCGGTTGTACTTGCTGTCATTACATTACTCTTTTTTTGCTATTAATGAGTATATTTATCATATCAATTCGTACGCGAGGAATGCGTGCTTAGATGCTTGGTATTTTTTTATTGTAGGATCATTAGGAGGCAATGTGTGTATTTGTGATTATTATGAAAACGAAACGTGCAATTAAAAAGGCATGAATTTACTATACGCTAGTGCAATTGAGTTTTTATTTATTTTTGTGCTTGATATCGTCCACTCATCAATTGTTAACGCTAACAATGTGTTTTTTTTCTGTGTTGCTATGAATTCCATTCTACAAACTCAAATTAAGTTTGCTCCGATGGGTGTGTGTAGAATAGCTTACCGTTGTATTTATTTCGAAATACCGCTCTTATGTGCCCATGTCTAAGTCTAGGTTAACATAACGAACTCTTAGTCACTCTTTGTTGCATTTGTGTTGTAATGTATCACCAGTTTCTTGTCTAATACATTACATGGCTCGGATATTAAGTATTATTATTAACGACATTTCTTAAGCTCTTGTCGTTCAATTCGCATTGTGGCTAATTTTATTTAATTTAAATTTAATACGGCTTCAGCTGAAGTTTCAGAATTTGGCTACTAAGTAAGTTCTCATATCATTAAAATTATAAGGGTACCAATTTGGTTATAATTTTAGCTTTTAAGATTGATTTTAGCAATAACAATTACCATGCTATTGTGGGCTGCAAAAGCTTAAAAGCAGCGTTTGAAGTTGATGAACACGTTTAGATATAAGGCTGCTGTAAACACAAAATGAAACACACTGTCTTTATTTTAATAAAATCAGATACGAAAAAGTTATTGTTTTGAACTGTACCTAGCCAGTTGCCTTGAATTAGCTCAAATAATTTTAGTTTCTTTAGATTATTCAACACCAAAATTGTTGAATTACAAGTATATTGCATTTTAGGTCGTTGATTGAAGCGAGATACATTTAGAAAGTTGTTGACAAATAGTATAGGTCTGGTCTGGCAATGGTTACTGGTATTGCAGAACAAACATATAGATAGAAAACAACATATTCAGCTAGGTAATGGATGTCTCGTAAAGTGTTAATGATACAACACCAATTTTGGTGTCGATGCATACCCTCTTCTTGAAGTATCTGATGGTTTGAAAAAAAAAACAAATATAATAACATTGTATCAAATTCATTCTATTTCTCTGATGATAATCTAATCCGTGGCCAAGATCACAAACTCACAAACTCTAGGCTCCAGCTCACTGAATCATCAATACTCTCGCCAAATCCAAGATCCAAAAGCCACAGAATCAACTCAAATTCCAAAAAAAGATGATTACAAAACAAAAACAAACCACGCATAATTGCCGATCGTTTATCGTAATCATTTTCTTCCAGGCGCCGTCGCCACGGCGTACTTTCCATGTGGGGATGAGACCGAAGTTGTACCGAACATAAAAGAAAGATGTTACTTTTTCGGTTCAGCTGCTCCAAACCACGGTTCCCACGGTCAGCGCATCCTCTGATAACGGGGCTGGAAAACGGTGTACCGGTACGGCACAACATGCACAGCGCGCTTCGAAAACTCATCGATTTTCCCGATCAAAAATGAGAACGTCAAGATGGGGACGAGGGCGCGCAGCTGGATCGGGTGGTACGTACGATCTACGTACGATCAAACACGTCAACAGCTAATTTCTCGCTTCCTTTTGGAAAAAAAACAATCGCGTACCGCCGCAATTCGGCAATTCGGGTACGTCCGACGTCAGCAGCCCGAAATGTTGCCCCACTCTTTCACGTAAGGCCTCCTCAAAATTGGTGTGTTTAGTACGATAAACCATCCAATTATGTGCAGTGCGCAATCTGAATGATTAAATGATCAGGGTTTTGGCTTCTTCCTGCCTCAATCGGGCCTGCACTGGTGAATGAATGGGAAAGCGCCACGGTGCTGTATCTCAATCGAGGTACCTTCGTTTCAGTGTGCTTTCTTCTTCGCCACCGTCATTAAAATCGTGAGCAGCATCGATCGATCGATCGATCGAACGATTGGCGAGCAGAAACGTTGCAGGGCGCTTCTGGAAAGTGAAAACGGAACTAGACGATTATTACCGAGGTTTCGGGGGCTCGCATCAGCACTTGCACGTATTGAGAGCACGCAGCAGAAGGGCTAGCCACATGTTTGTAACCATTTCGTGGTACGGCTCCGCCAAAATCATGTCCAGCAGAATCAGTCTTTTAGTATTATGGGGGGGATACAAATGAGTTTTAACCCGTTGAGACTACTTTGGGGAATAACATTTTTTTAATCAGAATAATAATAGCTGATCAACGCTGGTTCTGCATCTTTAGCATCCAGATGCTTGCAACTGCTCCAGTTGTACGATTCTGCAAACGTCAAACCGTGACTCTAAGAAGAGTACACAAAAAACGAAAGAAAGATTGGGAGGCTGTGTGTAAGCATTTGCTCGATTGATGAAATCAAAACATATGTTTACGTATAATAAGGATCATTATATGCTAATTTAGGCTCAATGCAATTACAATGGGCCTGCGTAGTATGGCGTCGTTTGCGAGCGGAGCGCTTCCAGTACCGCTAGCCATATTGTTATTCATTTCCATTTTTAAGCGGAACCTAATTTTGATTATGGAAATGAGCCAAACCATGACGGAATGGTGTTGGCATACGACTGATTTTGTGTTGTTTTTTTTTGAGTGATTTAAATTAAATGAACAAAGTCCGCTAGAAGCGGGCTGATCGATACGTTGCAAAGGATGCTGTTCTAATTCCCGACATGGAGTAGTTCAAGAACATCAACACCAAAGGAATATGTTAAAGGTGTAGGCTTTTACAGGACATAATTTGATCCTACATATCGAAAAGATCACTTTTTGGATAATAACACACATGATTGGGTTCCTAGTCCGAGATTCAAGAATGCATTATGGAATTATTAAAAATTCCCTATTAGTAATTCGATGTGTGTATGGTAGTGTTAACTGTAGGATTGTTGTTATAATTGCAGCTGATATGTTCTTTTTTAGCAAAACGATCTCATTTCGTACATGCATGGCCTTCAAGTATAATCAACAGTAATCGGGTTTTGGTAAGGATTCCGGAAGGGCATTGTAAAAGTTTAGATTCAAAAAATTCAATTAGCTTGGAGTCCTGCCGTGGAACTCCAGTACTAGGAGGTGATCTGAAGCCACCAGACGATGAGGCAGAGTACTTTGATCAGTTTCTCAAAACAACAACTACAGCGGAGCCGGAATTCGCGTTCGAGAAGAGTACCACCGGCAAAGGAACGGAAGAGTCACCGTACAAGGTACTGCACACATCCACCAGCTCCATCGTGGGCTTCATGGGTGACAATGGCGAAGTAAACCTGCTGGAGAACAGTACCGACTATCGACTTCTTGTGGAGCAACTGTTCCCCCAGTAGGAGTCCTCTGTTGGAGAGCAATCACAGCAGGACCATTCGCACAGGACACGGCTGAGACCGGAACGTTCGAAATACGACTCGGCAGACGAGCTGCAGTAATTTTAGGAGCTTCATCAGCTCCCGGGAGCGTTGGTGATATATAGCGATCGCGAACTGTAACGGTGCGGGGAGAGGACTGGATATGAAGTATCGCTTTCGGATGACGAATGGACCACCGGAGGATTTCTGGCATGAGCACTTTTCCGCCGATGAGATGTGTAAGTCCTGTGTGAAAAATTGTTGGAGGACCTGAGTGATGTAGAATTCGACACGTCCTTCTTCGCAGATATTCCTCCATTAGATTAGAGGGGATTAGATTCGGGTTCTGACTTTTTTCCTCAGTTATCTTGCAACGTTCTTATCACCAACATTCACATAGGAGAGGATAGGATCATTATTATAAATTTCAAATTGATCTATACCTTGACCTACTGACCAATAATGAAAACATTTTGAGGAGGAACTATCAACTTGATTGACAATCCGTCCTCACTTTCAAGCTTTTTTATATTTATTGTTATTAACCTTACTGTAAATTCATTCCGCCGCTATGCCATCGCCCTTGTCTTGCATTGAATTATCGCCATTAAGCGATGTCTTCATTAATCACTTTCTCTCTCTCGCTCCAGACGACGTACTAGCAAGGCCGATCGTTGCTCCCCGTTGTGCTTGAAAGTAAAACACAACAGGAATTTCATTACCCATTGACATTTTAATGAATTCGCCAACCGCTTCACAATGTTGCTCGGTTCTGCCAGAATCAAATTCATCTCAACTCCCGTTAGACATCCTCATAATAACAGCAAAATCTGGAGCAACACCGATCAGCTTCCTGAAGCGCTCGTCTTTCGGGGTTCGATTTTTGCCTACTGGCGTTATTAAATTATCAACCCTTGCACCAGCGAATGATCATGCCGATGATGACTAGCCAGTCATTAATCTTCATTAATAATATATCCTTGCCGCTTTTCCGTACACAACGCGCGTTCAGTAGTTTTGTGTACAGGATTGACTTTGTCCCGTGTCCTTTTTGGCCTGTCCGCCGCCGTACGGTTGCTAGTGATACATAAACCCCCCCCCCCCCCCCCCCCCCTCCCCCATTGGCATGGATACAAGAGATGCGTCCCTAAATTCAGTCAAACCCTTTTAGAGAAACACTACACAAGAATAAGAAAAAACAGAAAGACGAAACGCCCCCCGGAGGCGATGTGTCCTTCCCGCAAACGAGCGGTGCCACTGGAACCGGGCAAGGGAGACCTTGGACAGATCACGAGAAATAAAAGAAACAAGCGTTCGGGACAATCGTCCAAGGTTTCGGTCGTCCGGTTTTGGGGGCTGTGCGAGGGATTGGGCGACGCCAACATGGCGAAAGGCGAAAGTTCTTCCCCAAGCGTAAGCGAGCTGAGCCTTTAAAACTGCCGAAGATACACCCGTAAAAAAGGTAGCAACATGCAACCGAAACACAGACCCTAACCCGACGAACCGGGAACGCCTCATGTTTTCCCCGTGGCACGGAAGATCTGTATTCACCCCGGTGCGGACTGCGATCACAATCCGGTGTGCCCTCAGGGGGAGGAGTGTTATC
This sequence comes from Anopheles melas, assembly GCA_000473525.2. Classification (NCBI taxonomy): domain Eukaryota; kingdom Metazoa; phylum Arthropoda; class Insecta; order Diptera; family Culicidae; genus Anopheles; species Anopheles melas. Next base: position 2,047 of record KI919346.1, on the reverse strand, counting down.
GCAACTTGGCTCCATGTTCGAAATGGAAGAGGGTTTTTTTTTGGAGGAGTTTCGTTTCTACCGCTACGAATTGGGAGGCTAAAAAGGAGCATAAATTAACATTTCAAATCAATCCAGCTCGTCTTTGGCCGGCAGCTCCTGCTGTTTGCTGGTTGGGGAGCTTGTAGCTTTATTTTACCGGCCCGAACGGGTGTTGAGGTGAGAAGCAGACGATTGTGTTGCGCTTAGCCCGACCGTCCGTCCGTGTCTTGAAAGACTCTCCCGAAGTTGGCGGTTGCTGTTCCCTCCGGCTTTGCTACCCTTGTTTGAATTCATTTTTTGCGATTGCAATGACTTCTGTGAATATAAACAGAACGTGTTTCTGTGTGTGTACCTTTTTTATTTCGGTTTTAATCGACCTTTTTTTTTTTGGACGTTTTACATTCACATTCGGGGGTCTCCGGTCGTCAGCGCATGCTGACGCCGAGACATGGCCGATGTTGGAGATGATATCTTGTCAGCCGATGTTCGGAAGTTAGCATTTGCAAACATTGGAGCGCACCCAGAAACCAGAAGCAGATCGTATCAAAACGGTGCGTTTTGCCCGCGAGGCTTTATGCTTTAATTTCGGTAGAGATGGCCTCTCCAGCGCAACCAGTGGGTACGGGCGGTGCCGGATTTTGTGGCGTTTTGCTGGTAAAGTGATGGCGACGCGAACTGTGTACGATCGTGTGATTATTCAGTACATGCTGGGAGCCGATGCAGCCGACGCACCGTGTCAAATACCGGTAGCATGCTTTTAAACGGCAGAACTAATTGCACCCTGTTGCGTTTAATCACACACACACACACTGACACACACTCGCAACGTACGTACAATTCGGGGCTCTTTTGGCTGGGCTGGGTTTGAAGGCACGGGCTGTGATTGTGGCTCACCCGTTTGTGGCTGACAGACTCTGGACGGACGAAATGTCCCGCGGGCTGAGGCAAAGATGCACGTTCCCACATTTACACACCATTAAGCGGGAAGCGGGGCGATTACAAGTGGATCGTTTTGATGCGTTGTTTATTGATCATTACAGGAATGATTCTTGCCCACTACATTAGGACTATTGATGGTATTGTTTGTAGACAATAAACAATCAAATAAGTGTATATTTGAGCAAACAATAACACTAAATAAATTCTTATAAATTATTTTTTGCTTCACGTCTTTTTTGTTTTCAAATTCGCTCTTGCTCTCAAGCGTCAAGAGAATAATACGCCTGAAAGTATGCAATTGGTAAAAGAATTAGAAAAAAAAATATTTCATATTGCTTGAATTGATATGTTTTCAATAATTTTATTTACCAATTTAAAGTGGGAAATAGTTATTGAGTTAAACAATAGTGCTTCCAAGATGGAAATAACTATTTCTTGGACAAAAATTGAAATACCTACCGCATGACAAGCTTATTACTTGATGATCTTATTAGCGAAAAAAGGTTCTACCACTTTTATAATTTTCTGGAGTAACCACCAAACTTAAAAACCTTTCCGAATGAACAGATAAACGCTTCCGCCAATCATTTTTCACTAATTTACTATTAGTAAATTAGTGAAAAATAAACCCATATGAGCAAGCTTAAAATTAGGAAGAGAAATTAACGATCTACTCGAAACGCCAATTTAAACTGTTCGAGCTTGAAACCTAGTGAAAAATCTACAATAACACCTTTTGCCTCAAACAGAGTGACCAGAAATACTGATTTATCTGTATTCATACAAATTTTTGATATGCCTACCGATGAACAGATGACCACGCTAAAATTACTGGTTTTTCATTTACCCTTTCATTTATTTATTAACATATAATATAAGACGTGCAATTTTCTCGTATGGCTGAACAAAACAAAATTCTGTCAATGTAATTATGTAATTATATACGATTTGTAGGAACAAGCTCAAACGTATGTTTTTTTTATCGTTAATGCTATGTTCAACTTACGAAACGCATCTCGAAATCTACCGATAACATTTTGACGCTCCTACCGAAAACCGCCAACAAAAATCTGGCCACACTGGTTCC
>KI919345.1:16513-63180 GCA_000473525.2 Anopheles melas | reverse complement strand
CGCACTTCCCACTGGGTCTTGTGGTCACCGGTGTGGGGATCCTTCACGCCATACTCGAACTTGTACTTGGGATGATCGTGGTAATCCTTGTGCTCGGGCACTCCATGGTACTGGGCCGAGGCGACGATAGCCAGACAGGCAATGAGGGCGAGGACCTGAAAAACGATCAAATGTGGTTAGAAGAATTTCTTTTAAAGAAGATCAATATATTTGTTTATAGAATGTTATACCTTGAACATTTTGATTTGTTGTTTTTTCTTATTTGCTTGTGTTTGCACTTGTGCTCCTTGTGATAGCTCTTGATGAACTGATGATTGCTTTGTTTCGAATCGCGAATATTTATACCATTGTATTGTTGATGCACATTTTGTTCGTCTTTATTTTCAAATACATTTTCCATATGATCATCTCATTACTCCCACTGCAATGGTCGAATGTGTGTAAACATAGCGCTGCCTCCTGAACTTGAGCATCAAAATGATTCAATGTTCCAATGATCCACTTTCAGGTCTATTTGCGTGCATGAGTTATTATCGTGTTTCGCTTTTCATCTGCTTGTTGTGTAATGATTAATGCCAATCCTTTCTCAACTTTCCTCTGTTTGTTGTTGTTTTTCATGTATGATGTACTTGCATTGCAGTTTTTAGCTTTAACAATAGCTCAGGGACACCACGCCAATGCTATGAAGGGTGCGATAACCAGAAATGACTAATTATAATTTCAGCATGTGAGTGTATCATAAATTGAATGATTATAATTTTCGTGACAAACGAGCATGTTATTTAGATTGATAGCAGCTTAGATGCTGAATATAAAACATGCTAATAAAGAAAATTTTGGGCCTGTCTGGTGGTACAGTCGTCAACTCGTACGACGTAACAACATGCCCGTCAAGGGTTCAATCCCCAAATAGACCGTGCCGCCATACGTAGGATTGATTATCCTGCTATGGGGGGAAATCAATTAGTCACTGAAAGCCAAGCCCCACAAGTGGTACAGGCAGGCCTTGACCGACAACGGTTGTTGAGCCAAAGAAGAAGAAGAAGAAGAAGAAGTTCAAACTGTCAAAGAATTGTACAGCATAATTCTTCTCCTTCGAATAAGAACATAATGGGCATTTAGTGCATACCGTTTATTGATTATCTTCTGTAATATTTAACTTATTTATCAAGTTTTTATATTCTCGCACACTTGAATAAAGATAGATCAAACCAGAAGAAACGTGTCCAACAAACTAATGAGTTAAATGAAGTACAACAAGAGCAAAACATGGGTGTAATCGGTTCACTAATGAAAAAAAAGTTAGAAGAGCTTTGTTGTAACGATTGTCAGCAGACATTTAAGGAATACATTGATGTGCGGTAAAGCAAAAATAATAAGATTTTTAGTTTACAAAGAAAATGCTTCAGTTAATTATTTGTGTCTTTACTTAGAGGTACATAAAGTGTTAATTAGCGAAATGCAAAAGCATTTTGTTTGAAAATGTATAAACGCATCTTTTGGCACTATTTTACGATGTCTGCTAACATGACTCTAAAAATCAAGTTTGTATTCCTTACGAGCAATTGTTAGGAGAAAAACAAACCAACCCCCGCACACAGGTAAATGTGATCTCAATCCTTCTCTGGTTTTAAATTCCTCAAACAATTTCTCGCCCGTCACTTTAGAATGGTTTACATTTGTGTGGCCGCTAGGGGCCTCCACTCGTGTTAGTCCGCCACTGATAGCAGTGATACGTAATGAGAGGAAAGCGAGAGATAACACATTAATTTCAGGTGTTTTACCAAGGGAGGAATAATATTCATTGTAATCGTCTGATGAATGCTGTCTGATGTTAATCATTTTTATGACCCTTGCTACCATTTAGCCACAAAAACAAACAATCTGTTGATTTCAAGGAGCTGTGATTATTATACTTTTCGTTTGGTGACTCGGGCATGGGCAGCAGTATGTCGTGCTGACATTGCCGGGTAGTGAACCGTTCAAATTCTATTATTTGACTTTAGGGATTCGATGTAATCACTCATTGAAGCTTAAGAAATTTAGTCAGACTTAGTATATTAGTATTGCGACTGGCAGTTGCTAATAAATATTAACGGTATATCTGGGGCGGCCCCGTGGTACAGTCGTCAACTCGAACGACTCCATAATATGCCCGGCATGGACCGTCCAGCAAGGACTGACTATCAGGTTGTGAGGTAAATAGTTAAGTCTCTAATATCTGTATAGGCCGTCATTTCCACGTAGAACGTTACGCCAAATAGAAGAAGGAGAAAAACATCCGATAGCTCAGTATGAATTTTGGTTAATTCGACTAATAATACCATTGAATTGGTCTTTAGGCTAGCAGTCATGTTTGATTGAGCCAATGATCTCCGATTAGTATGTCCGATCGTGGCGTATGTTGCGGTCTTAAGCTACTTTTATTCTAATCACTAGGATAAATGATTGATTTCTTTGCTTGGTAAAATAAAATAAGGTGCCTTAAAAAAGCATGCGTATCGTTTTAATAGTTCATTTTGGGTGAAAAAAAAGAAAGTAACAGTGCAAGTGTCTAGACCTGTTTTGAATTAGAGTTCTGAACCGCTGCCCTAAATTACTTCATCAAGAAATAAAATGATTAGTCGATAACGACCTGGACGTTAACCTTTATAAAAGATTGTTGTGATATTTAATTGTGTATCAACGTTCGACGGATCATTAACTTCAATCACAGATAGGTTTATTATAAAAAGAGCACGAGGCAGTTTGCAATCAGCCAGCCAGAGCCGGTTCGGTTCGCATGGCTTTTCGCAACAGTGTTTGCAGTAACGATAATAAATAATCTTTTCCTACAGAATCGCGTCTAGTTAATCTCAAGTGGGTTTAACTCCCAGCCAGCCGTAGGCAGTATCGCGGTTCGACACCGCAACATCTGCCAGCGACGGAGTGACGTAGGTGAACCGTTGATCGGGGGTGCGGCTTTAGTGCTGCTTCCAGACCTTGGCGTAGCTGGTGGCACCCTTGCCGTAGTAATCTCCGGTGGCGTACGCTCCCGCGTAGTTGCCAATGTAGCCGTAGGCGTTGTGCTGCTTAACCGGTTCGGGATGGGTGGCGTGGCCGAACTTCTTCACGACCGCGTTGAATCCGTTGTGGTCATCAGAGGTGTACTCGACGACACGGGTCGTACCGTCGGCTTCCTTCAGCATGTATCCACCTGTGGGACAAGGCAGGAGAAGGATGTGCGGGATTAGAACGAATGCACAACATAACCTTAATAATCGGAGCCCATTCTAAATACATACCCTTGACAACATCACCATCACGGAATTCCCACTGCTTCTTGTGGTCGCCGGTGTGCGGATCATCGACACCGTACTCGAAGCTGTACTTCGGGTACGCGTTGTACTCGTCGTACTTCTTGGCGTAACCCGATTCGTACTGGCCATACTGGTAGTTATCATAGAGATGAGAACCGTGCTTGCCACCGTACAGGGAGCTATAGTCGTTGCCCTCGCTGTAGCTGGTGGCCGGAGCTTCATGATGATGGTACTCGTGTGCCTCACCGATGTACTTATCGTTGCTCAGCACGAGCTGCGGCTCGTGGTGATGATCCTGCAGCAGCTCAACCGGATAGTGCACGGCCAGCTGCGGTTCTGGCGCATGATGCACATGCTCCAGCACGTGATGATGCTGCTCCGGGACGTGATGGTGCTTCGTCACGAAAGCGTACTGGGCTGGTTCAACTGGAGCCGACTGGACAGCCGTCGCTGCCAGGATGGCAATAGCGGAGACAAACTATCGTTTGGAATAAATTGAAGCAACAGATAGGCGTTAGAACTTGGGTTCTTTTGGGAATCTGGATGATATAAAGGGCTCAAGAATAGAAACTAGATATTTAGCTAGAAGCACTTATTGTTATGTGTGCACTTTTGGGGTCTATTTTGATCATGTTTAAGTTCACTGGCACAGATATTATATTATTAATCCAATTATTAGGAACTTTAGGTTCAACATTACAACAACTTCCACAGTAACCTAGAACTAACTCATATCTTGCACCAAGTCACCCAGAAAACTCACTCGCAACATTGTATTATAACACTGGCTCAACGAGTTTCACTTTTTGCACTGAGGAACTACTGTTACTGCTACTGCTGCTCCGGAACTGCTAGGTCTGTACCTTTGCACACTAAACTGCTCGTCTGATGGTGTTCTGTGCCCGACCGTACGGTTTTATAACGGCTTAAGCACTTTTTTCCCATCCATACCCTCCGCAAGAAGTTTCGAATGAAAACACCTCTAAACGCACTGCAGCAGCAACACCGCAGCTAGTGCACCGTGCGCCATTGATTCTCGAGGACACATCCACCACCCTACGCCGGGTGTGTCCTCCGCTTCCAGGCCTACTACATCGCGCTTCGGTTCAAAGAACTTCAAAACGGACATCAGCGGCAATTAATTGAAACACGAAGGCGTTGTGAAGTTGCAGTGGCAAAGGGGTAAAGGGGGCAAAGGGGTACGAGGTTCTCGCACCATGGTTCATGGGTAAAGAAACCCCCTCCCTCCCGTTGGTGGCCATAAAAGTTAACAACACCTCTAAAAGTGTGCGCCTATACCCTGGGCAGCGAGTGTGCACAATGGATGTCTTCGACGGGTGGCGTCATTTTCCAACACTTTTCCAGTGAACTCGTGGAGTTCAGAGAAGCAAACAAACGAAACAACAACACAAAAAAAAGAAAACTGAAAACCATGAAGAACTACGTCACTGTGTCAGTCGGGCGCATTTGGTACGCTGCGTGAAGACATTGAGATTATTTTTTTCCACTTCCAGTGCGGCGATGGAGGTAGGGTGGTTGTCGGTGGTGAAAAGCACTTCACGCATGCGTTGGGTGTTGGGAGGGTGTGGAATAACGATCTTCAAATGTGCGGGTGGTAAAGGTAACCTATGTCGCTCGAACCGGCTCAAAGTGCTCCGAAAAGGAGACTTTTGGTGACGGAGGAAAAATCGAACGAAACCGTAACTACGGCCAGCGGGCTAATTAACCTACCCCATTAGTGTACGGATCAGAGCACGAGTACGAAAAACTCAGGGTTTTTTTTGTTCGCTTCCGAACAACGTTAACCGCGGGAACTGCGGCATTACGACACGTGCAGTGTGCGAGTGTGTGAGGGCACGGTTCAGGGGTAGTTGTTTTGAATTGCTCTACGCAGCTGTGCGGTGTCCGTGTTGCAAGCATTAGCATACACTGAGTGAATTCACACCGCAAAAAAAAATCTAGCACATAAAAACAGATTGCCAAAAATGAGCTTGCAAAAATGCATAAACAACACCAGATATGCAACGTGCGCGCGCGTGTATCTACATGCATGCGTTCGCAGTCGTGCGCAGCAGTTTTCCGATGCATTGAGGCTTGTGAAGGGTTAATTAGTACCGGTGACCGGAGCGTTTAATTGAGCGACATTCTGAGCTGGGAGCGTTTACGAGCGTTGCGTGCATTGATTTGTGTGTCACTCGGGCAGGACAGGAATGTTACAGCTAAGCTGACAGACGGACATCGATGCGATACGTAATATAGGAAATGGTATGCAGTGATCTTGACCACGATTGGCTGAGTTAATAGAAGGGTTAAGGGTTTGGGAGGTAATAAATTGCTTTAATTAGTGTCCATTTTTGATTTGATGTTCCAGTTCGATGGAGTTGTTCAAAAGCTTCCCAAACTACCAACAGAAAATGGGAAGTTGTTGGTTGTTTCACACCTCATCTTATCACTGTCCCAAATCAACGATGATCTTTATCGTTTCGTTATGATGCACGCGATGCATGAGTAACGATGGGAAGGATTAAAATTATCAATCGTTTTATTGATCTCCCACTGGCCATAAATATGTCTTTTGATTGATGTATTCCGGCATTGCATAACTAAACGGTCAGGTTCCATGATGAACTCAATCGGCCAGTTGCATAAATTGATTAAGGCATTATTGGGATTGGTTTTCGGTTGTATTAGGCATGATAGAAGACGATCATTATCTGTCCCGTTTTAGGCGTTGGGGTCAATAAAATGGGGGACAAAAAATAATAATTATCAACCCGCTGTGCCCAACGCTGCGCCCGGAAATGCGTCCGTCAACGCAACGTTAGTTATGGCCCGCGGAGATCCGAAACCTGTCCATAGCTCGTAAACCACCGCTTTCCCATCCGTTGTAGGCGAACAGGTGCAGTTTTTGTTTGGCTGTGGCCGTGCAAGATTGAGACGTTTTACGGTGCGGTATCGAAATGGTTCGGTTGAAATATGAGAGTTTGTTAGGCAACTTCCAACTGTCAAAGGTGTGATAGTTCAATTATTGCCAGGTTATTTTATACATTGAACATATGTTATGAAAAACTACAACATAATGCACAAAAAAAGCAAAAAAATAAATTCATAAATTCACCTTCAACAAAATGTCCATTGTCTATGCCCAATAGCAAGGTTAGGGAAAATTGGAACAAAAATTAAATCAGATCAGTCAGGTGTAAAAGAATCGATCGACAGTAATTACGACCTGATCAATCAACCATCTCGCGTTATTCTAGCTCCGCCATTATGCAATCCTTTTGCTCACGTTCTACGCATGCACTCCATACGCTGTTATGCTTTCAAGTCCAACCTCACCACGGTCAGCCTTTCTCATCTCATTTCGTTTTAATTCGATCGATCATCGACGGCCTACAACAAAAAATTGAAATCCACACTTCACTGTCTGAAACGCTCTTTTTTTCTCTAGACATAGACTCTCATGATGAAAGTTGGGTGTCGTACCATGAGCAGCGGCACCAATTTTCAATGTTTCAGTTTTCAAGGCAAACGACTAGAAAAGCGAAGAGAAGGAAAAACTTTGTCGCCTAGCCTATGGTATGTGGCATGAAGCGGCTTCAAGGTGATAATGGGTGGTTGATTTATTGGTGTCGCGTATGTGCTGTTGGTAGACTGGAAAACATTTGTTTGAAGAAGACATTTATTGTAGCATCGAACATAAAATAACCGAATGAAACATAAGTAAACGCATTTTAATATGGGGTGGTGTATTCTGAAATTGATCAGTTTGTAGCTTGTCATCTAAATCGTCTCATTTCAGATTGACTGGTGCCGTGACCAGGATTTCTCAGTGAAAACATGTTGAATGCTCGGTGTACTTAAAGAAAAAACTAAATACCCTTTACCTACTATTCCATATGAAGAAACTTTAGGTACAATACATCAACAGAGATGATTTGCATGAACAAGCGTTATCGGAAAGCGTTACGATAACACCGATCGCTTCAATTGCTTCGCGCAAGATATTTCACTCGTTGCGCTCGTGTGCTGTGCTTATTCGGCCGATAAAACGAAAGAGGAAAAAAACGAACCTCCCGAGAAACTCTCGCAATACTGCCATTCCAACACCTGTGTTCGATTATGTTTGCAATGGTTAACATTGTTTGCGCTTCAAAAATTATCCCTTGCCCTGGGTCCACTTTGTCATCGACAGCGACGAGAATTTGTAGCGCAGCGCACCCAACGGCCGCGGGAAGGGAGATAGGAAAATTGACCAAACTTTGCCGGCCAATCTCGTGAAGCAATGTTCCTGCAAAGAGCACGAGCATGTGAGCATTCCATCGGGCGGATGGGGGTAGGTATCTCCACGTAAATACGGGTACTTATCGAAATGAGTTCAGGCGCACAAGCGCAGCATTTGCGTCGCAGCTCGATGCTCGATTAGCGTAACATGACAAAGGTAACAGTGGCAGCGAAGAGAAGAAAAAAATCGTAAAACATATGATTCACTCCCTTTGGGTTCGATGCAGAGGGCTCCGGTGTGGCAAAGCGTGGCAGAAAAAAGCTGCAACAGATGTTTTATGCTCTTGTTTGGGGGCCACTAGGCCACTAGGGTGGCAATATTGGAGGGTTTTTGTTATGAGTCGGGACACAGACACTCTTACCAGTGTGTGTATGTGGTTGTGTGGTTTTTTATGCATTATTTTTTTCCACCAAAACCATCCTTTCCTGCTGAGGCTGTTGTGCAGGGTAGAAACGAATGCTGCACTTACAGATGCACACATACAACCATCACAAACGCGTATGCACGGTCGTGTGACACTCGGGAAACGGTTTCGTGATTTTCGCCGTAAAGCGGTGGTCTACTACGATTGCCCCATGCAGAAACAGCAGCAGCCGCGGTCGTTTGGGCCCGCATTGGGCAAGCAAGGGCTGTTCCGTGTTATGGATCAATCGTAAAAAAGGCTTTAATTGCTACATCGGTTTGTGGGCTGATTGATCGGTTTATTTCGTTATGAATGTGCTGACCGCCGGGCACGCCGCTGTGTCCCAGTGGGGGGTGTATGCGTTTTTTTTTTTGGAACCGATTTTCCACAATCCAAAACAGATGACACTTTAATAACTGTTTAGCTGGAGCGATTGGCGCACGATAATGGTGGTGGTTAATTTTCTCTAGCATAGAATTAAAAATTTCCTCAAATTGATTTCTAGCCTTTTGGGTAGGGATAGGGACGTAGCGTTGCGTAGGGCGAATGAAATTGAGAGTTCCATCTCAATCGCTGATCAATCTTGTGGCAATGCGTGCGTACATGCGTGCAGTGTTGCGTATTACGGTAGCATGCTTATTAGTTTTGGAGGTTTTTGTTGATGAAATGTGTGAGACCTACTTAACTGAAAAGGAATGATTATTGGGTGGGAAAAACGGATTACATCGAGCCCTATCAGATGGGTTTGTATTTTGATTGATTTATTAGTGATGCAGAATAATTTTAAACAATTGGCAAAATATTAAAAGGATACGTTGATTAAAACCCTTTACTTTTAACAATACTTTTAAACAACATAAAACTTTTCTTTTCCTTAAAATGGTAGAATAAGTTCCATGAAAATTTTCCAAACTTGCACAGGAAAACATGAGATACAGAAAGTAACCCCAAGCTATGGAAATCTTCGTTTAAATATCAAATACATGAGTGAAAAATTATTTTCTTTTAATAAAACCAAAATGTTGCATAGCAGATGTTGATGTTTACTATCAGGAATTTATTGAAAGATAGGGTCAAACTATAGTGCTCTGTGTATTTGTATGATTTTTAAAACAAATTTTGTATATGTTTTATTAGCTTCTTAAGTAGCTCTGCTTTTCATAGAAACTTATGTTTGATATAAATTGTTGTTTATAATTTATTTTGAATTATTAATCTTTGTTTTGTGTCTATTTGTTATTAGAGACTAAAAAACAACTTATGTAAAATTGTTTATTCTATGAAAGAAAGTAAGTTTGTCTGAGAATGACTTAAACAAACTAGCAGAAAGTTAAATACATTGAAAAAGAAAAGAATAAAAAGGTGTCTAAACAATTTTTTGGATCAAGAAGTAATGTTATAATAAAGTTTCTTATCGTACACAAACTCTAAAAAGTCCTCTCCCATTAAATGTACTGCTTACAAGGGTTTGACTAAATAATCCTTTCCAATTCGAACCTCCCTTTTAAGCAAATGCTTTGCATATTTTGCTCAAACGAAAAAAAAACCTGCATCGCCACTGGGCAGTCAATGGGCCAGGTTAATTTAATTCGCGGAAACAATCGCCCGTCGGACGCGTGCCTGATGCGGTGTGCTACCGTTTGCTGCTGCCCGTCTACAGTGATCTTCGAATGGGGGGAGGGCCCGGTGCACACCAACGGCTGACCTACTTCTGAGCGGTGTTGAAGCCTGCCTCAACGAGCGGGAGCCACGATGGAAAGCAAAAGCGGCTGAAGCCTTCACGATTGATGCAATAAGCGTGCGCGAATGAAGCTGAAAGTGAGGAAAATTATGTTGAACTTGAATTCGGCGCTGCGCAGGCTGCTGCGCTTACCTGCGCACAAGGCGGTATTGCGGGCGGGTGCTATTAGTTTGCTTTTGCTCCTCTCGTGGTCCTACTTTCTGCTCCACTCTACATTTTGCGCATTATGTTTTGCCTCCGAGCACGTACGCCTTCTACGTGTCGCCTCAGCGACGACTGACGTAGCCCACATACGTGTGTGATGGCTCTCGTTGCTGTACGTCAAGAGGCTGCGCTTAGGATTGGCGCCAGCCACAGTTTATTTGTTTATGATTAATGAGAGTGAGAGTTTTCCCCCTGCTGTTGGTTGAGGGAGGCACACGCGCTGGACCGTTGGCCGAGCCACTTTTCTTATATCAGACCCTACGGTGTTGAGTATTCGTGTGATGATTGTTTTCCCGAAGATGAACAACAATAAAACCGGACCGGGATGCCCGGTGTGCAACTACCTGATCGGGACGGCTTGCGGTTGTGTAACGTTCACTTCCCAATTGAGCTGGCTTTTGAATTGGGTTGAAATAACGGATTATGTGACACCGCAGCGGTGTGCTGTGTTTTCTGAAGGATAAGTCGCAAGGCTCGTTTGTTTGAATTAGTGTTACATTGTAGGAGTTATTGATTGGAGGCTTTTCAATGAGTCGGCGGCTTAAGGAGAGAAATGTTTGCTATGTTTTGACTGTGAATCAAAGTACAACCTGAACGAAAAATAAAGATACATATTAAAGAATCTCAAAGCGAAGCACATACAATAAAAAAAAACAACAACTATTTCAGCTCAAAAACGAGTTTGGCTGTCTTAAGTACGACTTAATAATTCATCAATACTAATGCATTTTCTTTATAATTTCCCTTTTTAAACAAGCTAAGGAATATGTGTTGGAAATATTCAATGGTTCAAGATTTTTGCATATTTAAATTGCAAACAATTGATGCGCGTACAGCGTACAATGATTTATTTTTATTCTAAAAATTAGGTTTATGTGTATATTTTATCTATGAGAAATGGCATCGGGTACATTGGCTAAGGTAGATATGTTATTAGTAAAAGTATAATATATTTTAGATCCTTTTGTAAGAAGTTATTTTTTCTATCAAATCTGAAAAAAAAACTTTGAGAAATATCTAATTTTTATTTTTCCCAAGCAAAAATGTAAGTAGACTGTTCCCTTAAAATCGTACGAAAGCTTGTCCTACCTCACCCCAAAGCTTTTGTCCGACATATTTCCTCAAGTTCGCTCTGCTATAAAACGTACTAACTCCTCCTGCAAAGCTTCAAAAGCTTTCCACTCCACCAAAAGCTTTGCTACCCGTTCCACCACTCATTCAATTCCCATTCAACCCCATTCGAGTTGAGCTAGGCAAAGGAGGTGGCTGTCTGTCTACTTTTTTGCTGTTCACTATCGATCGATTGATCTCCCGTACGCCAACAGTTGATTGAACTCGGTTTTAGCGGTTTCGGTAACCGCTTTGCCCTTGAACTTAATGTATTTTGGTCGCTAGCTCGTGGCGAATCAGTACGTATGATGAATGGTGCAAAAATCGACTGACGTTGTCCGTTTAGATGGGAATATTTTGGCTGGGAGCTTGGATGCTGGTCGCACAGGCTATGGGAGGCTTTTGGCGCGTTTACATGGGAGAGTTTTTGGCGATGATCGTAGTGCTTTTTTTTGCCTACGTCCTTCATAAACACTTTTAATCGATCATTAAATTAAACTGAGCCAAGAAATACGTTTTGATTAGGTCGTCGAACAGATGATGAAAAAAGAAAACAAAAGATGAAAACTTTATCTAAAAAATACTTGCAAAAGAAACGCAGTAAGCAGTGTTAAAAGTGTTAAAATACCTTGTGGCTCTTTAGGAAAATTTGAAGGTTTTGTTAAAAATAGATTTAAATACGCAGCTATTAATCATAAATACTGACCTTTACCTTTTTGCTGTATAATTATAGTGTGTATACATAAATCACACTTGGTACGATAAAAATCGCCAATCGATCGAAACAAAAATGCTTCCAGCACCGCAAATTAAATCGACACATAAAGAAAACATATTTTCGGTTTCCGTTTCCGAGACAGTAGGCAGAAACATCTGATTTATTAGCATGAAAACATACACTCAACTTATCAACTAGCATTGGCCTGTGTCAGACAGAAGAGGACAACATTGGTAAAATCTAAAATATTCATCTTCCAGCTGGACGGTGCAAGACAAGGCTTTACACGGATTTGTCCTACTATGATGTAACTTGTCCCAAACCGAAGGAACGGTGGGATCGCGTGTAAAGCTCGCAAGATGCTCAGTATCGTCGCATCCAAGGGCTCGGCTACGATTTATGGACGCCCTGCACGAAGGCGACCGGTTTGGTGTTCCAAAGTGGCTGCGGAGGAGGCGTCCTTTTTCCTCCGGTGTGTATGTTGTACTGCTGAGAGCTTCCTGTAAGCATACGACACGGCGATAAGTTAGCATAGACGTGAAATGGATTCTCTGTTGGCTAACAATCAATTTACCTGGAGCAGTTGTTTTGATAACCGTCCGAAAGCCACTATCGCCGTCGACCTCGTAGTGTACGGTGCGTACGAATCCGCCCGGTTCCAGCACACCGTAACCGCCGTGCACGTGGTCACCCTTTCGATTCTCCCAGTGATCGAACGACACCCCGGAAGGCGGATGATCGATGTAATACCGAAACGAGTAATCAATCTGTAACAATTAAGCCAGACCATTTAGTAAGCTGTCCCTCGGGCGGCTTTGGAAATGTGGTTCATTTTTCGTTTCGCTCTCAGGGCACGTTTCAATTAATGAGCTTCTCAGTTTCCTAATTGAAACATAATTACGGGCGATCTCAAAGCCGCCCTGCAGATAGCACCCTATTACCGCAAAAAAGTCCGCCAGCAAGGGTAAGCGAGATGCGAAGCACGTAAATTGACTGCCGCCGGCAAGTTCTGGTCACCAACCACGATTGGGCGTATCGCACTGAACCCTACACTATGTGATCTTGTGTGATTTTCTACACATTGCACTAGCTCTCTACCTTTCTAATCTATATCTCTCTGTCTCTATTTTTCGAACGCACGGGCACAGGGAGATATGTGCGCTTTCGCTAATTGAAAGTAATTTAAGCGTCGTAAATTCTCGACGAAAAGTTCAGACCATTGCAACCGTGGTGCTGGTGCAGAGACTCTCGACCGAAAGGGTGCCAGGGTACCATTTTTTCTGTTCGTCCATTGCTCTCCATTTATTTCGCTCCAGCTAAAGAGCGCTCACACGGCACATGGTTTGATTTATTGGCAGTGCAAGGGTAGCCAATATTGAACGTAGAGCTACAGATTGAGTAAAACGCGGCGCTAGATGCTGCCGAGATCGCTGAGGAAAAATTGCTCTTTACATTCCCCAACCGGTATCAGAAGGGGTTGAAAGGGGTGCCCAGATAGGCAAACTTGTACCTTAATTATTATTTGATATGTAATTCGTATCGCGTTATTTACACCTGACGTAAGGAAGCAAGTCTTTTTCTCCGCTAGCGTTTTCTTGATTTCTTTCCCGGCCCACCACCATTACCTCAGCATTCTGTTGGTAATTTGACACGAACTCGACCAAGTGATCGCCGGCTGTCAGCAGGACGCAGAGGTGTGCCACGAGCCACATACAGGCAGCTGTTGGAAACAGGTTCATCTGGAACGAGATAGAGATAAGGGCCGGCTTAGAAGAAGAATTATTTTTAGCTGTTTTTAAAACACGCACACGTCACTGCCCAAATGTGGACGCGTACATGCAACATTTTAATGCTATGAGATGGACGTGCTGCGATGAATGAGTTTCAGTTTCATCCCTTTGTCTTTCATCTCCGATTCAAGAACCAGTCTCGGTTCCAAATGGAACGCAAGAACGCTTGATTTTATCATTTTGCGTTAATCATACGAGAATGAGGCTTTAAATAAAACGTTCTCAAACGATCGTGTGCCCGTACGATCGCGTGCATAAACAACTCCCGCCAACAACAATGGATGAAAAATGTTCTCCTTCCTGTCATAAAGGCATGCTGTGGCAAAAACATTTCGCGCCGCGCGGTCGGTTCGTCGCTTGCTGTATCGTTAAAGTTCATAGACTTGCGCGAAACGAGGCACTGAGCGCGCCTGTGTGTCATTTACCTCGCTCGGCAAAGACGATGCGTCGTTTCCGCTCACTTGCTCCCGAATTTCAGCATTGACCTTGGTATTTGCCCTGCGAGCCGTGGAGGAATGGAGAAAAGCTGGTTTACATTGTTTACGTTGCGCGATGTGTGTTCTTGCTTCCCGCCAGCGTGTAATGCTTAAAATTTCCCCTCTCCTCTGAAGCTTCTCGTTAAGCTGCTTGAATTGTGGTTGTCACCTTTGCGTGGATTAAATACGGCGCAGTGAATTGAGCCCGAAGTATCCCAATGTCCTGCCCAGTGCCAGGAGCTACTATACAGTATGTGTGGTGGAGGATCAAAATTCGGCCAACCGTTCCGTGCGTGGGTAGCTCCAAATGGGTCTGACATTTGGATGAGGTATTTATCCCGCTTCCGTCAGTGTCGTTTCGGTAGTGTTTGCAAAATATTGGATTTGATTGATCGGACGCTAAAGTTCAGCTTTTTGCGATTGGGATTTTTTCGACTGTTGTGCTGCTGAGTTTGATTAAATTAAAGCCCTGACTCTTGGATGTTTATTGCACGGTTTCAATTGTGAAACCAGTGCTGTATGATTCAACCAAACCCTGTGTGGCACACGAACTGGAACGTTTTATTTATTGAATGTTGTTTATTGTTTTAATATTTAACGATTGGATTTGGTTTATTTTGCTTTGAAATGCTATCACAAGCAAAACAATGTCTGTTGGGAAGGAGTGACTCAATTGAATGGTTATAGTTTATCTTTTAAGTTTGAATGAAATTTGGCATTTTTCTTACAAATTCGTGCGCTTAGAAAATGAAATAAAGATCCTAAGATATTTACATGATTAATTTTGCTAGCCGCATTAAACACAGCACGACTGAATCAAGCTCTTTTGCCTCTCAAATACTCATTATCTCTTTCTTCAATCGATGCTTTTAACCTTCCTTGGTCAATGATTCATTCTAACGGGTACGGAATCATCAAAGAAAATCGTTTAAATCTACTACAGATTTAGTGCGCGTCACGATCGTACGACTCTGCACTGCCTCCCAGCAGCGAGCTCATCTGCCCGCAGGCGAAGCTAAGCCTACCGGCACGAATAAAATAGTTCTTGATTGTCTGATACCCATCACCGCATGCAGCTATAGCGGATCAATCTACAACTCCATGACGAATGACAGGTGCAGGTTGCTGAACTCCTTGGAGGGTTTTTCCCTTCGCTGCTAGAAGGTGCGAGATTGAGCGATTGTTTGTTTACAGGAAACGGAACATCAAAGCGTCTACGTTTATTTTTTGCGCCTACCTATAACGACCCTCTTGCTAGCGGTGGCTTATTAGGATATATTGAAGCTCGTTAGATGCCGCCAGCAGCAGCTTTGACGTGTTCAAGACATGTTGATGAACGTCTTCTTTACTGCTCCATCTCCATCTATCACGTTTGCTGCCCACCCGCGAGTGACACGAGCAAATGGAACAGTTGCTGTCATTCTAGGGGATGTGCTTTTTTAGTTGCTCAACCGCTTCCTGGCGCATACTAAATGATGAATCATTAATGATGCCATTTTTTGCGTTCTTCCTCCTGCAAAAACTCATCATCTGCTAGCGTTCTCTCGGGGTGAACGGTTTTGCTCGATTCCCTCGGGCAGATTGGTGGGCCGGAATCACTTCCTCTGGGGGGTTTGTATTTCTCTACCCACCTTACTCGGTGCCGGTTTGGTGCTGCTTGGTTTGGTTTTTTTTTGTGGTGCCATCGTCCGCAATACCATTTCTTACGACGCCGTATGAACTTGGCATTGAAGTTGGCTGTGTCGTTGCCAGCTTCCATGTGCAAAATAATAAGCCACTCACGGACGATCGAGCTCTTTGACTGTGTTGCAGGGACTGAAGCAAAGGTAACGGGTGCTTGGAGAATCGTGCGAGCTCGCTTGTTTCAGCCGAGATGAACCAATTTCCACAGAGAGACTGAGAGATCGTATATTTGCTACCGCGATGCAGGAGATCCGATGCGATCGAGCGCGATATGGTGTCGCGTTCAATTTCTCGCACATCGGACACTTTACACCGCTTCTGCTACTGCTGCGTCCCGATCCGTACCGTGCTGTATTGTTTCTTCTCATGCAAAGTAGGCTACGATGATCTTGCTACTGTGGGGTGTTGTTTTCTGGTACGTAGTTACAGGTTTTAGTGCGCTTACTCTGTTCGTAATGTTCAAGGTTGAAGCTTCATAAATGTCACACCCTGCGTGTTTACGATTGCGCCATCGCTAGGTCTGTAGCAGTTTACCATAATGGTAGATATTTATCGTTTTGAGAATATAATTGATTTTATGAAATATTTTCAGTACATTCCCGTCATACCGATGGCCTTAGGGTGGATGATTGTGGTTTGCTGGTACCAAGATCCTATTTCAGATCGTAACGTAACCATCAAGAGATTCAATCGGTTCTTTTGTTTGTAAATGAGTGTAGGGCTGATGTTTGATTTAGAGCAGCGTTAAAGATCTTGTAGTAATCTGTACATAGTAGAACTTTCTTGTAGAAGTTAATTTTTGTCACATGGCTTTAAATTGAGTTATGAGAAATGAGATTTTCACACATTTTGTTGTGGTATTCCTGAAATACTTTAAACTTGCCTAATGATATGAACCTTACGGACCCGAAACTACCATAAAAGTTATCTGTGTGCAATGATAAATGGACAATATTTTCAAGCGTCAAACCTCCTATTTTGTCTTCCCTAGACATGTCAGATTACCTGTTTTACCATATCGTTACATATTAATCTTTGTCGTCGAGTATGCATTTTCGTAACCTATTATGAGCATGTATGCGACTCTTCGGCTCCAACCATACGGGTCGTCAATTTACTGATAAACATCAGCACCGTTATAGCGCTGACCTATGAGTTAGGTGCTGCCAGCCGTACAAAACGTATCTCCTTGCGAAGAGTTCATGAACCCTTTTCACACCTGCGAGGGAACTTGATGGATGGATTGATCGTAAAGCTGCGATCTAGCCGTGTGCATTACTTGGATGGAGGGAAAAAACTGTATTCCACAACGTCAACCATTGTGCTCGTGCGGAACGATGCTCTCAAATGTTAATTACTTTCCGGAGGGCCGGCTCCGGAGGTCTCGGTCCGGCCCATCTGAAGCGTATCGCCATCGTTCGTCCACATGGATGCAGCGAAGGTCATGCGTTTTTTTTTTGGGTACTCTCTGATGCCTTGCCTCGGCACCGAACATTTGTGGTCATCACAATGCCGTTTCGGTGCAGCAAATTAATCCGTTATAATTAATGTTTTGACCAGTGCCGGCTAATGGCGAGGCTACCGGCTGGTATCTTTTGGTTCAGGGTTAGCTTTGTAGGAAAGGTCACTGAAAAGACCACGGATCATCACCGCAAAATATTTCTTGCGAGCATTTGCTGAGATGTAAAATGAGTGAAATGATTTAGTGCGGTAGGTTTTCTATATCCATAGCGATTTAATACCTGCCGCAGAAGCATAGACATTCTATTTCATCATTAAACATGTAGATTTTACAACGCATAAATCGCTACTGCTCCTAGTCGAACAGAATTACTTCATCAGTAAACGTCGTATGCAATATTTTTCAAAATCGGATTGACGTCATTAAAGAGCACGCTTTTCGTTCTTTTTACACAAATTAACTTCGAAAGGGAAGGGATTATGACGTGATATTTATTTGCATGTAAATTAAAGCACTAATTGGCGCACGATTGAAGATCACATAGACCACATCGCGAGTAGGTTGGTACAAAACATCGACCATCACTATTACACGTGCCAAGCTTTACGTTCGAACTGCAACGAAACGCGACCGAAGGGAATGGATGTCAATCGTTTTACAAGTAACTAAAGCGGCTAACCATACTCTCCTGGGGAAGAGATCGATTTGCTCACCGCTTATTGCAGCAAGTGTTAAGGCGCTGATTTGTTCGGACCACTAGTGACGGGGATAGTGCTCCGTAGCAGAACGTGACCAAATCACTGGCCAGATTCAGGTGTTGAGTACGTCCACAGCTGCGAACATGAAGATCCTAACGTACTGCTGCGATAATGGTACTGCCCAGGCACCGCCGCAACCAATTCAGGATTGAAGCGATTTGGAAAATTTAGGTTGTGTCCATTTTCCGGCCATTTGAGGCGCACGCTGACGGCCTTCCGCCCGTAAGGCTATCGGTTGCATCGCTTGCGACACGTGATTCCGTGGGGAGGGAAAAACGAACCAGCCCGTCCCGGTACGTAACCGGTCGGTGCTGCACAAAGTCGCCAACTGCACTTCGAACTGCTCGGCAGCAGTTCGCCATCTCTAACCTTGCGGGCTAATAAATTTTCTTTTATGGTTGGGTTATTAACAATTTATCAACCCACTGGGCTTGCATTGGAGCGCCACGCCGGTTTGGACTGGGCTAAGTCTTCATGTCTGTTGATTGAAGCCGATTTGCAACCGCACCGGAGCCGCAGTTTGATACACTCCCGATAGGGTACAATTTTCCACACCACCCCAAGCGGCCCGCATCGTTTATCGATCGCTAAACGGCTAACATGATGCGATCGACTCACCGGATCAGTCGTTTCAAACAGGCCGATAAGGATACATTATAGCGAGTGGAGAGGCAAGCGGCGTAAAAAAATCTCTTCACACTGTTCCACACGAACTGGTGTTTGAATCATGCCGAAATAGATCGTAAATCTTTTTAACATCTCATAAAAATAGTTTTATGCAACGATCAGCACACTCGATCTGCGCAGGTGCCGGTAGAGTACGTCGATCGGGCTCGGTGCACCGATGATGAAGTACCCGTCTGTGAAGGTTCACCGAGTTGACGCTGATAAGTCATTGTAGGGCGTTGTCTATTACGGCTTCGAAAGGGGAAGGAACAGTATGGTGTGTACCGGATGAAAGGCTCGCTATTAAAGGAAGCTAACCATTTGGCGTTAATTGAAAATGGCCGGACAGGTTGTTTTGGGGTTTGTTGGTTAATTTAGAAACGGGGCTGGGGCAAATGAATAATTCATTTTTTTCATTAATTTTAAGGCACAGCTCGATACATTGTAGCAGGGCGTATAGACATGTCGGTTCGACGCCTGCATACGCGTTGTAGTTTTTTGTGCTAAATGTATATTTAAAATACATTTTTAGTTCCGAATAAACAGATCTATTAATCCAAAGTACTTAAAATGTTAATCATATACCCCGTATCACATAGTCTTCATATTTCAAATTAAGTTACGAGTCATAAATCACCAAAACATTGTTTGTTTGTGTAAACCCCACAAATTGCGTTTGATATTTAACAAGGTACTTGCTTCAATCGTCTAACCTTGTCAATAATATGGTAGCTCCAGAAATGATTCCCATTAACTTCATGGTATTTAACATTCACATCACAATGTGGTTGGCAGTACACGTGCCAATCGTCACGACCACTAAAACAGGGCCCGTACGCTTACAAGTAAATAGTAGTGTGGTGGCACGAATCGTACCTACTGGAGGGAACATCGTACGTTTCGTTCAATAAATATTACTTTAAGCCACACTTCACTGCAAAGGCTCATGTCTGGCAACAGCAGCACCGAATGTACAGCATCTATTCACCACTCAATTCACATGGAGACATCCGAGCGTAGGAAGCACACCAATCAAATCGTGCACGAATTCTACAAATTGCTAGTTTGAATCACTCAGCCTCACTCGGGATCATCATTCATCCAGTCGTTGAATATGAAACAAATATGATCTTCCAACCAACGTTCCCTTTCCGCAAAATGCTTCGTACGACAACGTTCATAAAAAAATGGTTAGAAATATGATTGAGCTGCTCGAACCGTGGTACAAAACGTAGCCGAAACGTGTGAATTTTACGCGAAGGTTGTTTACAGTCAAAGCGAGCGTGTTTGCTCCGCATTAAAACGATGCTCCAGTACACAATGCTTCAACCATGCGGCAATTGTTTTCCGGATTTGGCGCAAAAAGCTATCAACAAAACTAATGACTGGTGAAAATAGAAATTTCCATTTTTATCGACCACAAAACGGTGCCCACCATGAATTGTGATTAATATATTTTTCATAATTTTCCAACGATAGTCGTTATCACATAACAAACGTTGCAGCCGATAATTGTTCCGCCCCTGGTTTGAGCCATTTTTCCAGTCCCCATCGGTTCGCTCGGTGGTCAATGGGAAAATATCAACGTGATTGAGTGTATCGTGATTTTTTATGAAAGCTTTTCACTCGATTTCAATTACCCTAACGAGTGGCAGCACAACCAACTTCCCATCCACAGCGCCGTGGCTAATAATCCATCATAACTATGAGCTAAGATTTTCTGCACGAAACAACGATAAAGCTGTAGCTGTAAAGTTTACCCCCCAGCGAGCTTTCAATGAATGGGTTGATTCCACTGCACTTCATCAGCCACCGTAGAGTCATTCGGAACGGATTAAATCCCGCGGTGAATTTGTCGTTTTGCAATCATTGTGGTTCATAAATCAAGAAGACTGTTCTGTTTGCTCTCACCGGGCAGCGGCGAGTGAGAGAGAATAGGTAACAGGATTGGAATGACGGTGACGGCAATCAATCACGTACTTTGTGTTTCATCTGCTTACCACCAGATGGCACGTTTTCGGTGAAGGCAAGTTTAGTAGTTGCACAGGGACTTCGTTGCTTATTGGACACGTTACAATCACTCACCTTGCCTTTTCTTGCCAACGGGTAAAGAACTTCTGACGAAAGATGTTTCAAGATACACCAACCGCACAACAGACGCAAATAAGACGTGAACACTTTTACAGGCTTTGTGCAATCGATTGCCTTGGTTGTGGTTGAGCTGGCCTGTTCACACTATCAACACTATCAAACATCACCATTAAAAGCTCCTGGAAGCACTAATTGAGTTTTTTTGTGTGCTCGTCTGCGATACTGCAATGGTCTACGACACTAAGATTCGCTATTCTTTTGCCTGCTAATAGCTCACTTACAACTCCTCCTTGTGAGCTTTCTCTCCCTCCGTTTTCTTCCTTTTCTTCGAAACGTCAACACACAGACGCCTTCAGTAGCTGATACGGACGGTGCCTTGTTTTGGGACACCCTGCACCGCGGCTGAATGGGCTGATGTCGCAACCGGAGCGACGATTTGCAATGACGACGACACCGATCGATCGATCGATGGATGATGAAACTCTGCCTGCCGTTCGTCTGGAGCAGCAGCACAAAATTAGGTTTTCCGATGCGCACCCTCCCGAGTGCCGCGAGAGGAAATTGTTCGAATCGAATGCGATGATGTACATGTTTATGTGAGTGTGTGTGTGTGAATTTGTACATTGAATTGTGGCGTGATGGTGCGCCTAGGATCGCGACCGCACGCCACGGCCATTAGGATCCGGGCTAGGGCTGGCAATCTTCGCTCCATTAAGCGAGGGAGCGAGACGGCGCTTTTAGAAGTATCTCCGATGAAACGATTAGCAATTGGCGAAGGGGCCGCAAGAAAGGGGATTGGTGTTTGAAGGAGGCGCCTCCAAGCGCAATGGAACGCAATCAGCGCAGCATCGTGGTGAGCATCAAGCGAAGCGCGATCACCGGTCTTAACCTCCGGCGTACTGGGGAGAACGATCGTGCCGTACTAGCAGGTGAGCAGGCTGATGATGGACACCAACAAACCAACCCGCCAACCAACCGCAGTGATGGGGCCTAGCAACGTGAGCAGCACGTAGTCACACATCCCAGCAGGAACACAGTTACCTCGGTGTGTGTGAGAGTGATTGCTAGCTATTACTGTTGTTTTTTTAATTCCAAACGCTGTGTACATCTAAAATATGAGATAATATCGAAGACACTTGGCAGATGAGCTACGCTCCGTACTTTTGCGCTCGCACTCACCAGTCGAGTGGGGGAGAGACCACACGAAGATGCCACAATGAAGTAATCAACGGGATGTACCGCTTCACGTAGTGACTACAATGTCGAAGGACTCTGTCTCAGTACGAAAGGTGATGGTTGTTGGGTATTTCGGTGCGGTCGGCAGTGGACAAAACGCGTGCGTTTTTCTGTTATGTGCGGTACATAGTAACCTTCAGTTGAGCCTGCCCAGTATGGTCAACTATAAGGCTGGTAAGCGTCACAACTGTTTTCATAATTATGTTCGAAGCTTAATTGTGAGTAACTACTGCAAAGTATGCTCAAGGTTATGTGGAAGATACACATAAAATAGTGAAGATGATTTAGGTTAAACGGATTCGATGATCATCCATTTTTGAGCAGTTATAGAGATATTGGAAGCTGTTGATTGAATGGATCATTCATGACCTACTAGCTGATCTAAACTGGCATAAACAAGTTGAATTACAATGCATCACATATTTTCAGACAAAATGGTAGCGTGGAACATGGTTAACATGTTAATTAAACTATGCACTCCTTGCCGCAAAAAAGCTATTAATCAAAACCCAACATTTTGCGGTGAATAAAGACGCCTCCTCGATCACCTATCGCAGCGTGACATTCTTCGGATTTCTATAGCATACACGACCATATGTCGATTGTCGCTCAATACCCACACGCTGTGCGTTACAAATCGTTACCACAACGACTAGATTTGCCAGCTTCCATCTCCAATTCTATTGCCTTCACCAACCGGATTCCTACCGATAGATTCTTCATCTTCACAACTACTACAAAAAAGAAAAAAACAACATCAGCACAATGTACAGACTATTCAAGCGGAATCCGCTCGAACCGGGTTTATTTTCTATGTAAATTCCATTATGACAACATCACGAAGCCAAAAGGGTCTAGGTCTTTCGAATCAGCTGAACTTCTTCAGCTTGCTGTAACTCTGCCCGACGATATGGTGGGTGTCTGCTACCTGCTTTACCGCTAGCTGCTTGCCCAACTCCTCCGGATGCTTTGGTTTGCCGATCTTTTTCACGATCGCCTCGAACCCATTCCGATCGTCCGCCCGATACTCGACGATGCGTTGTGTACCGTCCGGTTCATCCAGCGTGTACGATCCTGGAATAAGAGCATCATCACAATGATTCTGGCCCTCGATTCCCTACCCTCACCGTGTGCCACAACTTACCCTTCACGATGTCACCGTCTCGCATTTCCCACTGGCTCTTGTGATCGCCCGTCAGCGGATCCTTGACACCGTACTCGAACTGATACTTTGGGTAGGCGTAGTAGTCCTGCGACTCTTCGATCAGCTCCTTGCCTGCATCGACTTCCTCGAGCTGGTGGCTTGCCTGGCGTGGTTTGTGCTTTACCGCCGACTGTTTGATGTGTGCACCGTGCACGAAGGCAACAAGGCAAATGATTGTGAAGAGTTTGAACATGTTGACTGCTGTTTTGCACCCGCGTGTTTGAAGAAGCTTCCAAACTGATGATGCATGTTTGGAGTTACATTGCTTTTATAAGAATTGCAAAACGTTGCTGCAAAGGGTGGTGTAATGCTGTGGGCAACCAATGCCGAAGGGTGAGTAGAAAGTGGGTGAACTGTTCCGACACGGTTCGATGATCGCGACGGTTGGGCTGGGTGTTCTTGGGCTAGACCTTAATTCTTGAACTTGAGCAAATGGTGTTTTACTTTCATCAATGGACTGCAGCCACGAATCGATCAAGGTCAAGTGTTGTGCAGATAGGGTGGAATTAAATTAATTCTTTGATTAGGTCATGACGTTGCAAGGTACATTTAAATCTTTGAAGTATTTCCTATAAAAACTTAAAGTGTAGTAGACAAACCAAATAATAAAATTCCATTGTATGTAGAGCGTCTACACTTCACCATGAGCCTTCTAAGTGCTCCGTAATTGATTTGTTCAGCTTGCGATTATCTACAATTTGGTCGGTTTATGTCAAGGCCGTAGCGTATATTTGCACCAACTGGACAACCACAATGTCCACACGTTCCGGATCAGCCATCAACCACCGGCCTACGACGGTACGGTGTGCGCTAGCGCACTGCTACAGCTACCCTTCCCTTTGCAACGCACTGCTTCGACGCAATTTGCATAGCGAGTGGCCGTGATTGACATTGCCTACAATCATGCCGTCATCGGGTAAGGGCACACCGGTGGCTTTTGTATCATCAACATTTGGCCAATACGAGTGGCGTACGTTGCAAGGCAGGTCGTAACAGGGGATATGTTTCGCCGAGCTGGAAGGAAATGCATGTCGCTGAAGACGATCGCGGGACGATTGTGTAATGAAGAGCTCAACCGGTTATGGCCGATGGTAGAGTTGTATTGCTATCTTTGGCAACATGTCTGGTGACATTGGAGAGTGCTGTAGGGTGTTGACAGACGAAAAATTGGTACTGTTGTATAGGTCAATTCAGATGCTACCACAGCAGCTTTTAAGTGTCAATGTGGAATAATTGATGTTGACTCCTTTTCTGATTTTGTTTTTAGATTTTTGCCCTGAGAGGAATATCTATTTGGCATGACGACCTAAGCGGTCATACTGAGTTTTACAGACATGCCGGACGAGTCAAATGATTTGAAAATGGTCCTTCAAACTAGATTTTACGATCTAAAATTATTGAATAGAATTGACGAAACAGTTTACTATGCATAGTGGTCCTCATGACAGCTATCACCCATTCTGGAGAGAGTATTTTTGTCTTTGCTTGAAAAAGACTCAAAGTAAATCTGAGCATGAAACCCAGACTTAAATAGTGCTGCATGCTTAATGTATCAAGTAAAATAATATAAGAGTTAACGTAGAAAACATCTCTCAAGTTGAAATCCTCTTAATATCCTCACAGCACTACCCACTCTTACCGGCATTGATAAGGTTTATGTTTTGTTTCCTCCCTGCTGTGCTGGAATTCGGATGTACCGCCACATAAAGAGCACTCGTCGACCTTGTGATGAAATGTCAGTCACTCATTGCATCATCTCCTTGCCCAGTCCAAACCCCAAAACAAAACAAGAATAGCAGGCCCGGCCCGATCGCACCCAGGAATGGAAGGAATAAAATAAAGTGAAACACATTGAGCAACCACACATTACCAGTTTACCCAACAGTGGATGCGCCAGAACACTTGCCCTCTCAAATGAGGTGGAGTGCCTTCGGGCGAAAAGATGGTCCATTGCGCAAACAGAGCTCTCAACCGATCGAACCAACGCCATCCGTTCGCGTTACCGCATTCGTCGTATCTCTTCCAGGGTCATCTGGAGGCGATACGGTCGGTGGTACGAGTCGCAGGATCTACATCCTTCCCGCAGGCACCTTAATTCCATTCACCGCTTTCGCACAAAAGGTCAAGAACGTCACAATCGCGCCTGGTTGGGCGCATGGTGCCCGCTGGCCGGAGTCGTCTGCCAAAGGCGCGGAGAAGGTGGAGTACGCGGTCGCTGTCGCATCTTAAGCAACTGGACGCTGCGCTACACTTTAAGGTCTCGCTCGTTAGCGATGGTGTGTCGCCAGCGTATAATCCAAACCTGTTCACGTTTCGAACGCCACCAAGAACTGCAGTCACCTTTGCGGAGCTTGGGATCATTGCATTCAGGAAGTAATTTGGGCTCTGCTTTGTTATTGTTCTGGTTGTGCCGGTCTAGTGGTTCCTCGCACCGATACTGTAGAATATCGTGATAAATGTCTTCCTAATCTTCGCGATTAGTAACGTTGGCATGGCATTTAAGACGGGCTCGAATTTGGGACGGTTTGCCGAATGGTACCATTCGTTCGATTGAATTCATTTGCTACTGGACTAATGCCCGTACGTCACCTCGTTCACTAAAGCTGATCATAAAATCGTTGATTTGACATAATGTTCGCTTCCCTGCCGTCACTTCCCGTCGCCTTTGCCCATAACACGCGTTTTACACAAAGACACAAACGTGGTGTGATTGGGTGAACAAAATTTATTGAATTCGAGAATGGAGCGTCGTGCGAGAACTTTACCATTTCCCAAACGGCACCGGTTGTGCCTGTAAAAGGCTCGATCCGTTCTAATTCTAGCCGCTGCTCACTGCTCACACCTTATCTCGATGTCGCAAGTGTCGCAGTGCCATATGCATCGACATCGATTGATCTGCAGCTCCCTGCAAGGCTGGTGGCTGGACCAGTTGCTTGTGGAGAAAACGGGCTTGCCGCGGGTTTGTAACACCGTTGACGATCAATTTCAAAGTCGGCACCCGGTGTAGTCTGGTCGGATTGTTTGTGGCAGCGATGGGTGCTACAATGTTACACATTCGAAGGTGCTCCAAGCGCGCTCCGTATCGATGATCAGTGATTGATAAGTCCCGGATTGAGAACGGGAGTCCATTTACTGGTGGGCAGTTGGAAAAATAGAGTCGTTGAAAAGGAGGCGTGATCGGTAACCAATTGTAGTGATTAAAGATGATTTATCATATGCTCGTTGGTTGATCTTAGCAGCCGTCGGTTGGAAGGGTAAAAGTTGTTTTAATTCTGTCCACTTGGAGCTAGGTTAGGAAAGAGTGCCACTAATGGTGTTCGATTTCTACACACTGCCATTTAACTGTGGCAACGCTGTAATCGATAGTGATTGATGAACTCAACGTATTTCCTTATTAGTAAAGTCTTGTTAAAAAAATGAAAATGGTAAACGGCATTGCAAAATACTTCACGTTGAAATTGGAATGCAACATTTTAATTTACAGTATTTAAAGTTTTAATTTTAAATATTTTTGTTATATTTCAAAACTGCCATTTTTTAAACTGAACTACCGTTGTGTAAATAGATACGAAACATTAACTTAAATCAATACTGAATGGTTTACATTACCTGTAATCAAATGGGTTAAAAGGTTTGACTTACCACATTGAAGACAAATGGTAATACTAGGGGTAAAAGATAATATAACTCTGTATTTTTGTGTGATCTCGTCTGGCCTTGCGGCTTAAATCCTACCGATTGATCAAAATGCCGGTGTCAAGTAAACAACTTACCAATTTGCGAAAAAAAAGCCACAAACAACTGTAAACACTTAAATACCAGCTCGTGCATCCTGTTCACGCATTCGGTGTACCTTTTATGGAGAAATGTGCCAAACAGCCGACACCCAGTTTACAAAAAACAACAACCTTCCCTCAAGCTTTACGAGCCTCGAGCTACGATAAAAGCTCGCGAAGGATGCGCAGAAAAGGTTGAACGCGTGCAGACTTGTCGGCGTTGTAGGGTTAAGCACATACAAAAAAAATCGCACAAAATTCAACACCCGAAACATGCCGTAACCGTTACACGCAGTACACATTATGTTGCTGTAGATTGGCATGCCGTAGAAGGCGAAAGCAAAGCGCAGAAAAAAAAACAATCCACGCGCTGGTACGATAAGCAAACACACATCACGCAGTGAAAAGAATCTAGCAAAGCGTTTTTAAAGGCTGTGATATATAAAACGGGTTGGTGTAGAAGCTGCCGGGGCACATCTTGCTGTGGGTAAAGCGATAAAGTTCATGTTCATGTCCTCTGTCTGTTGGTTGAGATGATAAATGGCAATCGCGCGTTGGCAAGTATCGCAAGAAAGAGTCACCGAGATCGCCGACCGGAACCCGGCCAAGAATACGCATCAGCTGCGTTACAGCACGACACGAACCTTTAGACACACGACGCAAGACAGGATGGAAAGGGGGAGGCTGAAAGGCAAGCTTAAATCACTTTAAAAGGGGCTCGTGCTTCAAATTTCACTTGCATCTTCGCAAGGGCAGCCGGAGTGCATATGGCAACGCTGCCACGGGGCCAGTGCACCTTGAGGATGGCATTTAATGCTCAACGTACCGCCACTGCCTTGAATTGATGATCTTTAGACGCCTCGCACCGTTCGCGCATTTCCGAGTGGTCGTCCCAGAACGACAACAAAAGGGGGGCACAGCCAATAGTGAAATTTAAGGTCCGAGGTCCTCTTTCGTTAACGATCTCCGCCCGAAGTGCTCTAGTTATGTAGGCACTCCGTTTTCCTTCAACTGCACCTTAAAGTTCAACTGCTTGCTGTTCTTTCTTCTTGCGGTGCGGTGGAAAATGTCAAAACGGTTTCGGAGGGCCCCCCGGTAACCATGAGCCGGTGGGCAGTTGGCGATTGTAAAGGTCGTGTGGGTAGTTTGAGGTCATCTAGAGTCTTCGGAAAGTTCCAGTTAAGATACAAAATCGG
Organism: Anopheles melas; assembly: GCA_000473525.2. NCBI lineage: Eukaryota > Metazoa > Arthropoda > Insecta > Diptera > Culicidae > Anopheles > Anopheles melas. Next base: position 35,082 of record KI919345.1, on the reverse strand, counting down.
TACTATTTTTCTTTCCGAACCATTGCGTTTGTGATGTGGCTTATCGTACAATTCAAGACACGGTGGAAGGTCACTCAATGACAACCCCCATAACGTCATCTTCTAACAACGTCCTTTCCGTTCTTTTCGTAATCAAGTCAAACCCTTGCCAGGAGGTCGTTTACCTTTCTAAAGCAATTATTTTTGCATAAATTTGTGAACGTTTCGGTGCATTTGGACGAATGGTCCCTTGGTGCCACGTGCCAGATACGGTAGGTGCATCATCTTCGTCATAAAGTGAATGTGGAGCAATCCGGTGGCATCCCGCACACCGAAGAACATCTCAGCGACGTTCACTTTACAGAAGTTGTTTACATTTGCCAGTGCGCAGCATGACGCAGGCTAGAACATGTGTCCGCAATCGAAGACACCTTTCGCTTTTCGACATTGAGCGCGCTGGAACGAGATGAGATGAGACGCGTTTGGCGCGTAATGGCACCTGCCGGTTTTGTGCTAGGATTTGTCGGCTCATCATACGTTATTTTTAGCACGTGCAAGGTACACTGTCGATGGCGGTGCTAAGCAGAGATGCCTCGATTTAATGAGTAGTTTGATGAAGAATAGCAATTACTTCACCGAGAGGGTAAACCTTTTACATGTCGCTTTTGTAAATGGAAACAGGCACAAGGGTAAGGTTAGTGACGGTTGGTGAATTGTTAGTGTAAATAAAAAATATGCAAAGCATGTTTGTTTTTAAGTATTTTTTATTTTTATTTTACATTTTTAATTATTTACATTTTTCTGTTCAGTTTTTTTTTCCTAAAACTTTCTTTGCTGTTGCTATCTTCAGCCAGTTGCTTTTCCTACATTAATTTTCTCCAAATGCTTTTACATTTATTCGCCTATCTGGTACTTGATTTTTTCGCTAACCCTAAATGCATAAAATGCGTGTTTCCATACTGTGCTCCTGTTGTTGTGTGTTTGTGCTAAGCCACTTGCGTTTTGTTTTCGCTATTTTTTTTTTTATGGAAATGTTGAACATGGCATGTTGTGTGCAAGTGTGGAGCTCCAGTTTATTTTATTTTTTCATAAAATTCAGCATTCCCACCGGATGTAGCTCAAACCATTAGCCAGGTTATGAGTAAAAGTCTCATATGGTTAGTTAAATAGCGGTAACAAAAACATCATCTACCAACATGAGCTAAGGTGCTCTTCTCGCTCTAGTTGTTTTGGGGAACAAAATTGGTACAAGAAAGGATTTTTTGTTTCTGTTCGCATGATATGGAGCCACTTTCTCTAATGCTGTTTTAGTTTTTCCTCTGTTTGCGTTTGGCCTTTTCCTAACTCTCCCTGCTCTCAGGCCCATTAAACCCTATTATTTACGAGCATATTTGAAGGAACGTTGGTGTAGTAATACTGCTGCTTGGTAGCATCGTAATACTGTAAGAAAAGCAACAAAAGAAAGAAATTAAGAGTTAGCAAAAACATAAACGAATCAAGAGACAGGTACAGGAAATGGGTAAAAATAGGGAGACAAAAAGATGCCTTTGTAGGGCATAATTTATGTTAATGCGTTTATGTCGGCTTTTCTCTGCATTTTGCCGTCCGGCACAAAGTTCACCGTTGTACACGCTAAAGAGACCACTCCCTAAATGTCAGTTACGTCATGGGGCATCCTTCACGTACTCCCCACGTACATCTGGAGTGCCAATTTGGGAAGAGTTTTTCGCATTTTGGCACCTACCTTTCAGTTTGGAGCTACACAGTGTTTGTACGCGTGATTATCTCATATCGGTGAGATGTGAAAACAGTTGTCTTCAACGCGTAACTACAAAATCCCGTACAGAAAACGAAGGAAAAATAGAATCCATAAATTGGGGACCCATTTAATTATGGGGTCAATGGTGCGTTTATCTTTGTCCTGAGTGGAAGGAGACGAGAGCTGGAAACTTAAAATGTCATTCAAGAGGGGCCCATCGTCGAAATTCAATTTTGACAACTAGAACTGTACGGCTAATTAATGACCACCAATTTGCTTAATGACGTGAAATTAAGCTCATTACAGAGCAATGAGTTTCTGTTGATACTTTTTAGCATGAAATTTGTTTTATCGTATTTTCAGTTTACCTAGTTTGTAGGACCTGTGAGCTGCAGATAAAAAATAGTTGTTCGTTGACTGTTGACAGGAAGAGAGAGATATTTTACCAACCTAATTGAGATAATTACCCATATAAAAGGCAAACCAAAGAATAACTACCAATTAAAACGATGATGAAAAAAGGCTAGTCGAACTAAATTATGTAATATAAACCAAGAATGGGCATAATGTGTATGACTGTCTTTTTGATAATTTAGAGGCGTTTTCGATCGATTTTTGACAATTACAGAATATGTCCAAATTCATACAGTAACAGACAGCTAATCCAGTGCCCTTTTGTATTGTAATCACGTCCAGATAATCAACAGACTGGTACGCATAGCATTCAAACAATCCCTTTCACCTTCAACAGCGCAATTGTAGTTACACGAGCATAGCTAATTGCTGCGACCAAAAACGTAAAACAGAAAAAACCAGTAAGCGAGAGAGAGAAAAAACAACAACAAAATGCTGCTGTATTTGAATTTTGTTTTCACATTTTCATCCGCTCCCGATTTGCTGGGCCGATCAGGTTCTTGCCCTATTTTAAGACCACCGCCGGGCCATTAGCCAGTACAAAACCGATTTTCTATCTCGGCACGTGACAACGTGAAGAACGCAAAGTGTTTCCAGGTTTTTTTTTGCTCGCTTTGATCGTTACAACACACCTCCAAGCAGTGAGATTGGGACCGTTCACGACGGTACGCTTTCCATTCGCGTGCCATCGATTGTAGGTGATGGGCTTTTGATGGGATTATGGGTGGGTACGAACGAACAGAGCGCAGAGAGGGTGTGCACGAGATAAAGTGCCGACAACGCCGTGCGAAGAAATGAACCGTGTCCGCTTGCAATTACGTAATTGCGGCTGCTGCGATAATCTTGACCCGATAGGGCATTCGGGAGTTCAATTTGGTCACGGGTCGATTGGGACGCGTGATTCGATAGAAGGTTCCCAATCGGATCCTATCGGTGGGTACGATCGGGTCCCGCACCACGTAAGGAAAGTTAATTAGCAGCACCATTTGATGGTAGTGTTCGATTAATTTGCCTCCGGCCGGTGAGACAGACTACATCACGAAATTATGCTCCCTTAGTGCTACTGCGAAGGCATCGACATAAAGGGAGCGCCCTGTGCGTTCATTACGGGGTCATTCATTAGGTACACTACCCGTTGCAGCATCCGGTCTGAAGAAAGTGAAAAGCAAAGGGATTTAAAGAGACACAAAAAGAGCATCCAGCCATGGATTCTCAGACCACAAGAAGAAAGGGAAGCACCTTATTATTATCCACTTGCCGGCTCGTCGTCTGGGCACAGGGTTGGCATGTTCGTTACGGTACCATGCGAGTCGGTGCCCTCGTGTGTCTAGAGGTCGCACCGGAGGCTGCTGCGACAATCCACGTCCATGGTCGACCGATGACATAACTTTAACACGAGCGCATAAGCGCAAAAACATCTGGACCGACTAGAGCGGACCGTATGTGCTTACACTTTCTTCGCAATACAGGTATATCGAGAGGAGTGGCTCGGCCCGAGATCGGTTACATTCAAATGTGGAACTATCGGAGCGTGGCTAGCGAATAAGCTAGCAAAACGATTCAACTGACACCGGAAAATAAAGGCACAGCCTTTCTAAGACACTAGCCTTTCGCCACTTGTCGTCCCGGGGTTAGTGTATTGACAGGTACTGTAACACCCCTGTTGTGGGGATGAAGAAAAAAAAAAATAACTCCGTGTCGCCTAGATAAGCTAACTTTCTCAAGCATTGCAGTCAAACTTACCAACCCACGATTTCAATAGCAAAAAACATTTTGAAAGCAGAAAAGAAAGGACGGATTAGCGAATAACAAGACAAAAAACGGAAAGTATTTGTCACAACGCGCAAGCGTTTGTTCTTGGCATAGCGAAATTACGATGACAAAAGACTTAAACGCAACCGCAAGACACGAACCTCACGTGAGTGCTGAATAAATGCAATCAAAAGCAGCGTATATGAATTCATTAAATTAGAGATACGAGCATTAATCATGCGACACGGTAAACTTGGGCTTCATTTGTTAAAAACACACACAGACGCTTGCACTTACCACAATGTACGGCATGTATTTAACCTTCTCGTAGGCCTTGTACTTCTTCAGCTTGGGATTGTACTTTCCGTTGAGCTTATCGTACTTATCGTACTTGCTCTGGGCGAGCTGCTGGTCGTAGAGATCGTTGGTAGCGAGCAACGCTTGCTTCGCCGCTCCGTAGGACACTTCCGTGTGCTTCGGTACCACGGCGTAATACTTGAGACCTTTGTTGGGCACGTACTGTACCGCAAGACTTGGCACGACCTGCTGGGGTTGTTGTTGTTGTTGTTGTTGCGGTTGCTGACTGTTCGCTGGGGCTGCGTTGTTAGCACCGGAAGCTAGGGGTTGTTGGTGGGTCTGTGGCTTATCAATGATCTGGCCGGTCGGGGCGGCCGTTGAGAGAGTTTGGGTTGGATTTGCTGGCGGGACGGGTTGAGCATTTCCATTCCGAGACTGATGCTGCTGCTGTTGCTGCTGTTGCTGCTGCTGTTGGGACTGTTTGCGCTGCTCCAGGGTAATGTCATTGTACTTGGGGCGCGATGGTGGTGGTAGAATGTACCTTAATTGTGTATGGAATGGAGCAATGATTTGTGAAAACTGCTAAACTGAAAGACCATAAGCTACGGCGAAGAGCTTACCTGTAGGGGTTAGGATTCGGGATGTCATCGGTTTGATCTTCCCAAACTGGAGCAGGCTCACGGAATGGTGGCTGAGGAACGGGTGCTGGCGTGCTGGTTGGGGGCACTATTGGCCCAGTGTTTGTGTTCCAATCTACCCGTATCGCGGACACACTTATCGCCACGGCCAGTAGAACCAAGGCAGTCGGTTCCGTTTTCTGGAAAAATAGAGCGAAAGATAAATATTAAAAATTGAAACATACATTGAAAGTGATGTGGCATGGTGTAATGGTAACAATTTCCTTCCAATAAAGCTGTCATTAATATTCGCGTTTACCTATAACTCTATTCCTAAACCGTTTTGAGCTACGAAACCCAACCAAAAAGGCACCCTTCCCTCAAAGTGCACCGATGATAAATGATCACGTATCACTTTCGTGAAGTCTATTTCTGTCGCTTGACCTTTACCGAAAGCACCGCAAAAGGAGTCATGCTCGTGAACAAACATGCCACGTAAGGAAAGCCGACACTAAAATAGACTCCACCGGGCCTCAAACTCTCTCACGGTGGGTCAATAATCGTCCCGGGGGAGAGTAACTGAAATGCCTCAAGCGGCGAACCATTTATCACAATCTGCAGCATCTTAATTTGTGTGGAGCAGTTTGGAGGATGATGGTCATCATTCAAGAGTGGTTTGCTTTTTTTAACTCATACCCCATAGAAAGTCTTGCATCCAATCCCCTAGCTAGCACCGGTTGGCCATAGTGTGGCCCATCCCGCGTATGGAATGGATGTCGCAATTTAATGCCGCTGAGGATCGATGAAGAAATTATACGATAATATCTTAATGATGATTATCGCTTCTGTTTAACCCAGTTATGATCGAAGCTCGCATCTTACGCAAGGATAGGGATAGAAGGTGTAGCCTTAGCTAAGTAGCTAAATTAGACTCCACTCTCCTTCGCTGTCTGCAGCTCGCTAGTGACGGTTTGGTGATAAGTCATCAATCAATTACGAGCCAACGCTGAAGTGTTGTTATTAAAACGTATAATAATTCATTTCCCCGTTTTTACGCGCAGCGTCTGAACCGGGTGGACAGGTATGAGGTGTATTTTTTCTTGCTCGGCATTATACGCCGGATCAAGTGTCGATTCGAACCCATCTAGCCATTACCGTGGCTCGACCACTGTACCGAGGAGAAATGCAGACGGCAAAGAAAAACTGCAAGCACGCGTGGGGTGCAGACTGACGAGCGAGTTTTATCAATTACGCCGTAACGCCCATATTTAATGTCAGCATTGCGCAAGTCGTGGAGTGCGGGTCTGGGATTGCTACCAGGAGAACCAAGTGGGGGAGTGAGCATTACATGATAACGCGACTGCTAATGATATGTCATTGGGAAGCTATTTGAATCTTAATATAATCTACAAATAGTTAGCCAAACGAGACGAAAGAGATAGATGTAAGCTGATACAAGGAGTCATACTCAGATAATGAGTTGTGCAGGCAGAAAGTTGTCTGCCGGCTGTAAATGCATGTTTGAGTGATGATAGGAAGCAAGGAGCCTGCCAGACACTGAGAGGGCTAGGGTTTACGTACGATCAAGACTATTTTAAATGGACATTTCCATAGGAATCCATCACACTTAAGTGACGCAGTAGATCATAATAATGCAACGCAATTAGCGATACTGGTTAGAGGTGTTATTATTGAGTGAGTGCGAAGTTTTCAGCTAAAATCTATTAAATATAATCTTTTTTTTTTATCAAACATAAACTTTTGGAGCAACATGTGTTATTAAAGCACTTATGGACTTGTGGACGAACTTTCACATGAACGATTCTATTAAGATGGATTCTTCTCAACTTGAACTTGGTTAACTTATTGCATGATTTTTTTTAAATAAGTGTATCGTAATCTTCGTTCTAAGAGCCCATGGTCTATAACACAAATCCAATGCACTTCCTGGCGAACACTCTCCGTACCGTAACCATTGCACTGCCATTCAAACAACGGTCAAATACCGCCCGTTTCCTGTGGTGCGTAAATTGGAAGCAAATTCCCCTTCGTTGCACTATTTCGGCATGCGGCAGCGTCGGCTAGTGCAAGTGCATAAGCGAAAGCAAAAAAGTGGCATATTTTACCATTGACACCCCCAACAAACAAATGGGAATGTGTGCATTTCTTCATGCAAGTTGAAGTGTCTGTACGGCGTTTTTGTTTTTTGCTTGCTCTGATGCCACCGACGAAACGCATTTCGCACCATACGCGCCTTATTTTGATTGCAAATAGAAATTACAGTAAAAATCCTCCCTTAACGTTCCAACGAGCCTGCCCTAATGTGCTATACCGCTAGAGCATTGTGCGTGTTGATGGGTTTTTATATAAAACCGTTCAAACGGTGTTTGAAGAGAAGCAGTTGTGCACAGGTGTCAGTTCAGTGCGGATCCCAGGCGAAAGTGAATTGTGTGGGCGAAAAAAGCGAGTGAAAACAAAGCAACATGAAGCAAGTGCGTAAGAACTGTGATATTGAACCACAAGCTGTGCTCTCCCCGTGCCCATTGTGACCACTGTTCTGTGCTATTGCTTTTGATTCCAGCTATTGATCGGCGCGTGTCTGTTGCTGTCCCTTCAAGCGTCCTGGGCGGTGGAACCCTCCGCCGAGGTGGAAGCGTCCAGTGAGCAGCACGAGCAGATCGTGCCAAAGATTGCGCAGGATTTTGAGCACCACGAGCCGCACGATTATTACGCGTACCCAAAGTACAAGTTCGAGTACGGTGTGAAGGATCCGCACACGGGCGACCAGAAGAGCCACTGGGAGGAGCGCGACGGTGATGTGGTGAAGGGCGTGTACTCGCTGTACGAACCGGACGGGTCGGAGCGCGTCGTGGTGTACCGGGCGGACAAGCTGCACGGGTTCGAGGCACACGTCAAGCACATCCACCACGCCGCTGGTGGCCACGTGCAGTCGTACAGCCAGGAACCGGAGTACCTGGCCGAGAGCCACGGAGAGCACGGCTACAGCTACAGTAATCAGCACCTGGAGTGAGTGTAATCGTGGGTCAGCCGGGTCCCGTAGTCGGTCCGTGGAATCGATCTCAGAAAAGTGTATCTTTTTCCCTGCTCAATAAATAGTTTCCTTTCCCCCGACGAAACGGCTCCAGTTTGTGCTCGAAAGAGCCGCGGCACTGCAATCAGAGGTGGCGATAAATCATAAGGCGTAAGCGATGATCGTGATGAACGGGAATTGTTAATCTAATTTCTAGGCGATTGTTGGTGGGTTGGACGTAAGTCCACAATAATTGAATAATGCTCATCATTTACCACACAATACAACAACAGCTGAAGAGGCGCGTCCAAAACACGCCTCGCGATCGCCGAAACTGCCACCCACGAAACGAATTCCCAGCATCAAACACAAACTTGGGGCAAATTATTTCCCGTTTTGATCCTCCAAAAGTCTCCAATCTGCACGCTCTCACGTTGCTGGCAGCAGTCTTTGCAAACGGTTTGTGTTTTTGTTATGAGCTTGTTGGTGGCACTTTTACATAATCTTTTCCAGTCTGGAGTCCGGCCCACTCATAAGCAGCGAGCATGTGTGATTGATCCGCATGCTCCGGTAACGATGACACGAACGCCGGGTAATTGTTCTGCTGTCTCCACATCCAGTCCGAGCAGGGAACGGAACGATCGATGTCCCTTTTATGGGATCAAGTTTCCCGATTTGCATGTCTCTGGGACATGGGAACGAGTAGCGCAACGCAAACGAACCACAAAAGCATGACAAAATTGAAATGTTTGAGCGATTGATTAATGGATCTTTGATTGTCGGTCGCGTCCCGTCGGAGTGTGGGCCGTCGGGCTGCTCCATCCACGGGCGTCTTCTACTATTCCAGCAATAATTCGTGTGCGATAATTCCTCCTAGCGGCGTAGTGTAGTGCAAAGGGTACAGGGGGTCCCTCTAATGAAGCGTGCCGAAGTGTGCCACCATACGTGCATGTATGTGCATGTACCCGGTGGAATGTTTCAGCGAAAGGGAAGGGTTTGATTTTTATCAGCACAAGCACAGACACTCAGATGGTAATGCGATAGCTGGTGTGGAGCGTTTGGTGTGCCCTCTCGATTGCAGTGCTGGCGAAGGAAACGGCGTAACAACGACCAACTTGCAGACAAACTCCGAAACCGTTGCGTAAGGGTCAATTAATATTTCAGCGACTGTGGGCTGGGAAAATTGGTTTTTAGGCGAGCGCTGCTCCAGTTAAGTGCCGTGCACGGGAACCGTCCACCAAACAATTTAGGAAACATGACGTCTCTACGTACGACGATGATGATTCGCAGCCCGGCAACCGCGCGCGCGCGCATAGAACGCTGTCCCACACACGTTGTCCATACGCATGGGACCGCGAGCTGACGGCTCAATTGATGGCGAGCGCTTTGTGAAAGTACGATCTAATAAAATTCCCGTTTTCTCTACTTGATTGGTTGCGTTGCGGCAGGATAATCGGTTCTGCTTGCCGAGTTGGAGGAGGTGATTAAGGGTTCTTTTTTTTTAGCTTCGAGAAATTGACAGTCCGATTATCTGTGGCTTAAAACGGGGTGAGGCTTTGCTTATTCTCGCACTTCAAGCAGGCCGGGCCGAGATAAAGTCATTGCAAACGAGCGCTTAGCCAATTTTGATTTGATGGAAACTTGTCGCACTAAGGGTGGCAAGTGTGCAAGAGAATGTTATGCAATCGTTTGGGAGGACTGAATAAGACAGCAAGAAAAGGCTTGACTATAGAACGAGTTTAATGCCCTACAATTGTGTAAAAATAATCCATTACATTTCTTTTTAAAATGAAGATTGATTCTTTTTATCCAATTTTAAATTAATCACTCCTACGCCTGCCATTCTCAAATCGATGTCAAAGTTTGCAATGAATGCGTTTCAATTACTGTGATTGAATTTTAAAAACCTTCTTTTCTATTCATTTGTTTAATCAATGTCCAACTGAGCAACATTGTTCTATCAAACGCTGTCCGTAAAATGCGGTAACTCATGTTTGCATTACTCTGTCGGAAGAGAATTCATTCGTCATTCTGTGGTTTGTACATACTCGTCACTGTTCATCAATCTATGCCCACGAGCAAAAACTAAACTAACATCGCCCATCCCGCCTTGGCATGTGGCTAATATCAAGCGGGAATAAAAAGAGAGAAACACACCTCCTGCCTTTTGGCTGTGACTTGATTGCCCATGAAAGGATTGTTACGCTTGCAACGCTCAAGAATGTTTGGAGCAGGAATTAGGTTCTCCGCAGCGGACGCAGCTCCGTCATTGGGGAAGCCTTTTTTGAGCCGCTGCAGTATTGAGGATTGAGGGGACCATTTTTCGCTTATTCAATTATTTCGTTGCATCAAGCCTCCGACAGTGCATAGATGGACTGTCAATGTATCGGTGGATGCTGCGCGGCACGGGGCCCGCAATCACGCAATCAAGGTCCGATCGGGCCATGACAGTGCAGTTGCCGTTGTGTTTGGCGTGCGAAGTGTTGTAGGTCGAGCAGGCAATTAATTAAATACACGACTAATGGGAGGCACGAGCTCATCGACATGGACAAGAGCATGGAGCGTCGTTTGCAGGAACTCGCTGTACATCAAAGCCTCTAAAAGCTTTACCTTAATTTCTAGGCATGTTAGTTCCACAACATAAAACACTACATCGATCAGTTGAAAAAAATCAACACATCGCAAAAGTAGCTCACATTCCACTCTATTTAGCCCGCATCTCACACGGATCGTCATTTTCCGGGCGGATCGATCGGTTCGATTGTGCCCGCGAGCAACAGTTCACCTCCTTCGCGCGTAGATCATAAATCGTTCACAGGATCACCACCGGCGTCACTATCGGTTGCTTTGCACACAAACACGCCTCGGCCGGCTACCGTTTTGCAAGCGGGGCAATAAATCTGGGAGAAGCTGGCGGGCGTTATTGATCATGGTAGACCCACCCGAACATAGCGATGCCGCCTCCAGCAATCCTTTTTATGTGTGGCAAGGGGTACGATTAGAAAGGATCGAAAGGTGTGTGTGCGTATGGTGCTGCTGGCACGCGAATGTAATTAAAGATTGGGATTGGGAGGTCTCAAAAGTGGAATAGTTATGACAAAGTATTGTAGAGCCAGACGCCCAATCAAAGGTGCAATAAAAATGAATTTCAATCATGTCCCAAATCATGTATATCTTAATCTTCAAATGTCAAAACATTAGCGTAAGCCAATACCCTCTCGCCAGGTTGCTAATCTAAATGGATCTTCTAGGTAGATAGTATGCTAGTAATAAAAGAAAACACCTCGTAATGGTAATGGCACAAGGTGTGAAATGGATGCTGCTGGAGCAATCACAGCACAATTGCATCACTTCGATCGCAAAATTTAATCAAGCGACAGTGATCAACATTTGTGTGTGACCTTTTCAGACTCAGTACAACCTCAACCGATACTGACCATTCCCCCTTCTCATGACGGTCCGGTTTTTTGCATTCCTAACTGACCAAAGTGTGGTGCAAATTTTCTTTTCTTTTTTTTTCTTCGATCAATCAAACGTCATCTGGTGTCGTTTCGCAGGTCCCCGAATCATTATCATAATTGAGAGCAAACATTTTGCACCGCACGCATCACACCTTCTAATAACTGGCGGAGGTAGGTGGGGTACATTAACGGCACGCCAACCCGAGCTGGGTGTGTTTAACGATCAATGAAGTAGCTTGTGCGCCGGCTTAAAAGCTGACCGAGCATTTTAAGAGCAAGCATTTGAGAGGGCCTATAGCAACATTGTTGTTATTATCTTCATCAGGTTTGTAGCGGGCAGAGTTGGATGCATTTTTTTCGATCGCGAAAAAGAGCGCAGTACTTCAGCTGCTAATGTTGCGACTGGTTTGAAGCGATATGTGTGGGCTATGCGGTTTAATTAGCTCATAATGAATATAATTTATTTTCGTTTCGTAAGTGCACGTGCTGGGGCTTTTCCGTGTAATGTTACGAGCTAGGATCAAATTCTGTTTAATTTATTACACCCACACGGACGCACACACACATACACACACACACGCAGCGACAGCAGAGAGACACATTACAGAACTGCATCAGACACGCTCACGACTCGACCTAAGTCGCAGTTCAAGATCAAGGTCAACGCCGTCAACAGTCCGTGTTGAAACGGAACCGTAAACGTACGAGCCCCGGCTCAATTAACTGTCGAATCCGTCATGTGTTTGAGAGAGTGTGAGCCGGTTTGCTCTTGACAAACCGACGGCGGATGATCACATCCATTGCAGATTCTTCCGTCCGGTGTGTGGGGATGAGTTTTATGCTGACTCGAACCGTTGTGTGTTGCTTCCGCGCAGTTCCACCTTGAAGATGAGCATCGACACGGAAGAGAGCTCGTGACTTAAGCGAGGACACAAGCGACGAACCTCTCACGGTGAAGCTGTGAAGGGAGCAGTGTTTATGGTGGAGCAATAAAGATGCTTTAGACAAAAAATAGAGAAGACGCATTTTAATGTCCCACACAAGCCGCTACGGTAAAGTAGAAGAAAAAAATTGCAGTTTTCCAACCTGTTGTTTATCGCCTCTATGATTCACCGATGTAGCGATGTGTAGTGAAACTACTTGGAAATAACAAAAAACGCTCACTTGAAAGGCAATAAAAGATTGACTTCAACTCGATGCGCACCAACGGCAACCACTTCCAGCCCGCTGACGTATGACGGTAAACACAAGCTACTTAATGAAACAATCGGCACATGTAATCATACAGGTGAGAACGAACGCTGTACGTTCAACCGCTGACTGTCTCGCCAAACGCTCTAACACTTCATGTTGTTCCGGAAAGTGTGTGTGTGTGTGTGTGTGTGGTTTTGCCATGAGAGCTCCTCTAACTCGACGGCGCATTTTGCTACACGTTACGTCAGGTGGAGGAGCAGTCCACCCATTTGCTGCGGAACGCATGATTTGATGCTTCGCTTCGTTTCGATAGAATTATTACGACGGCAGATTACGGACCCTCGGCTCGGACAGGCGATTCGCAAATCGCACGGTTTGCATTCCATTGGAACTAAATAGCAATTTGCATGCTGCGTCGTGCAACTGCGAGTTATGAAGCCTTTATTTAGCGGATTATTCGATTCGAGTTGTAGGATATGGAAAAAAAAGCTTTGCTCTGCCGTGCACATCACAATGCGATTGTAGGAGGAAAGATGTAACATCAATAACAGTTATGACATGCGCTGTGTTAATGTGCTGATTTTGCTGTTTGGATAGAACTTACCACCCAAAAATGATGATTCCGCCGCATGGTGTGTGTGTTGTATGCTTGCTGGAACGAGTTGAGGGCTGTTGCTGGTGCTGGATAAATCACTAACAATCACTAAAAACGATCGTTGAATGCTGCTTCTTTCGTTACTGGAAATAATTCAAAGTTATATCACACTCATCATGCTTTATTCACATTCAAAATGGAGTAAATCGTTCCACTTTAATGCATGCAATCGTTTATATTCCGTTTTTATTGTCACTTGGCAAACATTTTCACTCCATCTTATTCAATGACCATTCATTCCACTCATACCTTAATCGTGCTTGCCGTGCCATTGAAGTATGTTATTTTATTTGCCGGCAAACAAAACAAAACACAAGAAAGTCACGTGCAATTCATAAAAGGAACTGCATGTCCCGCAGACGAAAAATAAAGGCTACCGTGCAAACAATGCTCCACCCATGCAAAATACGACAACACACGAACGTCGAAAAAAAAACACAGACTTATTCAAAAACCTCCAAAACATGAAACGAACCCTCTCACACAAATCTTCCCCACATACTTCCTTACACCGCTGTGCCGGGGGCGGGGGTTGGTGCACGTAATAAATTATGTATGGAAATGGCGAAGAAATATGCCCACCTACCAGCCGCCCGCTCGATCAGCCACTTTCTTTTATGTTCTTTCGTGCGAGCTTTATGTGCACGGTTCGCGGTACGGCTTGGCGCGTGCATGTAACGCATCGATCCCCACCCGAACGTTGGACGAAACGTTTATGCAGAATGCTTTCTTCGGCCACCTCGGTTTGGGTTCCTTCAGGGGACGAACTTTAAAAGGGCTCTTACGAGGCTGATAGTGTTGTGATTTCGTAAACGAAATGGTGCCGTTTTTGCATTGAAATTGAAAGTCCCAAGAAGAAGGAAGGCAAGAGGTGGTTTGTGACTGGATAGGATTGAAGTAAGTGAGTAAGTGTTTACTCGCAGCGTCACAATGTTAATTGGATAGTGACGTTATCAGCTGTTAGCATGAGTGTTGTTTATTGGCAAAAGTAATGTTTAATTAATGGTGCAATTCGGTTGCAGTTCAGGAAGGGTTTTTTTTATTAATTTTTATTTTAATTTTTAGTAACATAATTATGAAGCATTCAAATGACACCGAAAGTCAAGTCAAGTATATAATTATTTGTAAGGACTGATTAATTGAAAGCAGATTGCATTCAATAGGATTTAAAACAAAACTACAATTGAACATCATTGCTACAACAGTTACGGTACATAAGAAAAACTATTCACAATTAATGTTTAAATCAAATGGACGTTTCCTTATTTTTCACCACATAATCAATATTTAACAAATCTTATCTTGAAAATCCTACATAACATAAATTATTCACAGCTGTATCGATAAGGAGTAAAACAAATTCAACCATTGCTTGCCCTCCTTTTCCCTCCTATCCCATATCAATGCATTCGACAGCAGCTGCCAGCCAACTGCTCGCGGATCGTCGATCGCCTGTCCGTGGCTGGAAATAAGTCAACCCCCTTCCCCCATTGCTCTTTCATTTGCCCTCCAACTGTCCCGTGCTTGTGCAATCGTATCGCCCGACGCGACGCGCCCAGTGACGGAACGCGCTGTGACCCGGGCGCTGGCCCCCGTCGGTGCAACTCGAAAGTGTTTGCTTTTCCTTCGGCAATGGGTGAGTTTTGTTTGACTGCAAAATTGGCCTCAAACGAAAGCCGAACATCAATGCGGGGTGGCATTGGCGAGACACCATGAGACCGACCGAGGGGTGGGATAGTGCGAGCATGGGTTAACGCAATAAATAGAAGAAACCGTCGCTACACTCTCGTAAATTATCGACAAACGTGTGGCTGCATATGTGTGTGCGCGCGTGTGCACATTCTGGTTTGGGGGATTGCAAGCAGCATCGATACCGTGCCGGCATGTGAATTTTAATTCGATATCGGGCAAAGGATTTGCATAAAAACCAACCCAAGCGCATAGAAAGCGCGGTACAGGAGGAGATTCAACCGAGCAGGTCAGTGGAAGGGGGAAGGAAAAAAAGTCACACTAGCAGGTCGATGCGTCCTACACGTCCGTGGCGCTTGCGTCAGAGCTGCTCGCCAGCCGCAGGGGAAAGGGATAGGGAAAAACTCGAACGACGACGCAAGCGCAACCATACGCACCATAGGTGCAGGCCGGCGGCGGGATACCACGAACAAATCGCTTTGCTTTCTTGGCCCGTTTGCGCCGCCCGATAATGGGGCACCGATAGGCTGGAAGCTGTTTGCATGATAAACAACCTGAGCGTTTGGGTACGGGTCGGCCCCCAGACCGGGTCAGTCGGGCAGTGGGCTGGATGCGACAACAACGCAGCCCGATAGGCGTCGTGTGGAGCGATGGTACGATTTGAGTGTGTGTTTGTGCGGCGAATCGCTAATTGTGGAGTAATTATTGTAATGAGCTTCACTTCATGACACTGTGTCAATGTTTTTGGGCACTACGATCCGTCTGTGAAAACACGATCAGGTTTTTGCAAAGATATAGTTGGAAGCCTTTTGTCCGGAAAGCCTCACGCATTGATGTAACGAATGCTAGTGAAGATATTAGATAATTTAAATAATATATATAGAAAAAGATTAAAAATATGCTGTTTTTAATTCCAATGCTTACAAACTCACGGAAAAGGTTTAATTTACGGCAAAAATGCGATTCAAAATGTATTTCACTCAAAATTTACCATAACATTGAAATGTGTGTTGCATAATCATTACAACAAATTCAATAGCATTATTTTTAATATCCTTTATGGATTTTTGAGTTTTTGATGATAATATTTTAAATTTATAACTTTTTACAGCTTAAACGATTGATAAATAATATAGTGGCAATACCTATAATCAAATAGGGAGTCCAAGCATTAATACATCTTACTAACTTAAGTAGTGTTTAACTTTTTAGTGAAAAAGTGTAAAAGAGCTTCTGAAATTATTTCAAACTGAATTTTCAAACCAACATTTATAAAACAAGCTATCGCTGATGTATATTTGAATATACAAATAAAACCTTCTTTTAGATTCAGTAGCAACGTTTATGATTCACTATCCCACACGGGTTGGTTTTGAAATAACGATGTCAATTATGCAGTAAACAAGCTAACACTCCATAAAGCTTTCAGCTCTCAAAGCAATACCTGTCATTAATAATCACCATATTCTAGTTCTAGAAGCGCTCTGCCATAAGCTGCAATGGAAAAGGAGAGTACTACTGCTTTAAATTAATTCACAGCCTACAGGGAAAAATGATCGACCACGCTTCACTGGATCGCCACATTCTACGGCTTTGCATCTTAATACCATCTACTTTCTATTTCAGTTCGATCTACCATTGACGTAACGAAACCTTCCCGTAGACATCTCATTTCCACTTCCATTTCGGCCCCATTTTTTAAGAAACAAAAAAAAACTAGATCTAGTAGGCTTAAGTCGATCGCAAGTAGCATACAGCGAGGCATCAGGCTTCTAGAAACCGGCTATACGACTCTTCCGTATCGCATCACCTGCACCCCCGGCGGCACCAAAGCCGTTCTAGATTATTTGTCCAAGAAGCTCACCACAAAGCGACAACCCCAGAACGACACACGATCGCTGCAAAAACGGGGATGGTCAACCGAGCATTCTGTTCTCGGTCATTATTTTGATTCAAGGCTAGCTCGCAATTGGCAATCGTCCATCTCCTCCGGGTGTGGAAGGAGCCCCGGACCTGTACATGAATTGGAGGACGCGATGAGGCGTCCTCGACCCAAGGATTGTTTGCCATCGCCGTAAGAATCTGCCGACTTGTGATTAGCTCTCCGCTAGTAACCGGTTTTCCGCAATGGAAGATACAGGAAGTACGGCAGCGACGTCCTGGCCTGAAGCACGGTGCACGGGTGAATGTATAATTCATAGCAATCACTTTGACCCCCACTCGCTGATCTTCCTGGATCCGAACCGAGTGACCGGCCTCGAATACTGGAGCGAATCTGCACTGCAGGAGAGCTGTGAGCAAAAGTACGAGACAGAGTCGTTTGCCTGTAAACACTTCAAAGCTGAGGACACAGACCGATCTTTGCACTGAATGGAGCAGAACAGTTGTTTCTTTCATGGCGTATTTTGTTTTGTTTTTTTTTTTTCAACTCCGAACAAGTAAACAGCACACGCACAATTGTCAACGTTGGATGGATGGCCACCGTGCCATATCTGGGCACAGAACAGTTGCACATAAACCGGAGAGGTCAGTAGTGTACGAAAAATCCCACACGACCACACATTCCTCACTCCACATGCACGCATCGTGGACCACAACGCAATCAATTGTCATTTGAACGCCTGCGACCCACACGAACGCTGACGTGCTGCATTGTTTCATTGCGTCGGATGACTAATGAGAATGTTGGCGCTTGTTTTGTTCTTTTCCGCCGGAAGCGAGACAATCGGCAAGAAATCATCGTTCGCAGTGCGTTAGCTGAACTTCATTATCACGTCGCAAGACAGGCATACGCGTTGTGTCACAGCACGATACAATCAACCGTCATTAAGCACATGGTCACTCTTTTGCACATTTGATTTGCGATTATGCACACTTTGATAGAATGTTAGATAGAAGACTGCGTAGAAATACTCACTGCACGCTAAACACTATAAACAAAATACGTTTTAATTCATTCGAACTGTTTCAATTTGCACCGTACGTTGTTTCCCTCGAGAAGACTTCAATCAATCACCAAGACACGAACCCTCCTTTCTGAGCCCCAACAGCACAACGTCACTCTAATCTAGCACTTACGAGCGCTTGGCTTCTCCCGTAGCATGCGAACGGTCCGAGATAGACGCCGGAAAGCCGAAAGCAGCGCGTGATAACCCCGTTGACGACGAAAATCGTACTAAAAGTTTCAAAAGCCAGCGAAAACGTATTAAAGTTTTGTTGTCGCCATTTTTTGCCACCGCACGGGGTTTCAGCTCTCGCTTTCGCTCTCGCGGGAGCTCTCCTTCCTTCCAGCCTGCGATGTTGGACGACGGCATCCCCCACTGCTTGCGAGTGCGCGCACTCAGCGCCCCGGACGGAAGGAGGTTTTAAGAGAGATCAGTGAGTGATCTCAACCGCTCTCGCTCAGTTTTTCCATTCCGGGCTGGTAGAACTCACCCCGTGCATCTCAGAGACCGGCACAATTTTTCCAATCTCGAATGGTTTCCTATCGCTCTCTGAGGAAGAGTGTTTTATTGTTGCATTATGTCATATTTGTTTACGTTTTGTTTGCTCCATAGAATGGGGGGATGTTTTTCTCACTCTTGATCTCACTCTCTCTCTCTCTCTCTCTCTCTTCCCAGCTTCTCATGCGTGAGCATTTGTGAGTTACTACTTGACGGGGAAGGTGTGTGTCTTGTTTTGACAAACCTTGAATGAAAATCGTCAAATAAATGTGTGAAAA
>KI919345.1:0-16413 GCA_000473525.2 Anopheles melas | reverse complement strand
CAGCGCCCCGGACGGAAGGAGGTTTTAAGAGAGATCAGTGAGTGATCTCAACCGCTCTCGCTCAGTTTTTCCATTCCGGGCTGGTAGAACTCACCCCGTGCATCTCAGAGACCGGCACAATTTTTCCAATCTCGAATGGTTTCCTATCGCTCTCTGAGGAAGAGTGTTTTATTGTTGCGTTATGTCATATTTGTTTACGTTTTGTTTGCTCCATAGAATGGCGGGATGTTTTTCTCACTCTTGATCTCACTCTCTCTCTCTCTCTCTCTCTCTTCCCAGCTTCTCATGCGTGAGCATTTGTGAGTTACTACTTGACGGGGAAGGTGTGTGTCTTGTTTTGACAAACCTTGAATGAAAATCGTCAAATAAATGTGTGAAAAAGTATTTAAATTATGATGGTTAGCACTGACACGAACAACTTATTTGAGAGTGAAGCAAATGCTGCAGGAGTTAATGAGTAATTCACTCGCAATGTGTTTTATATTCCACAACGAACATGGCCTTTCTTATCAATTACACAGCAAGGCTTAGACAAATAGCATATGTGGGTTTCGTTATCTCGCTATTTTTCCAATGTATGACAGCATTACACGTGGCGTTAAGAGCAAAGTTGTTGCCACACAATCGTATGTCTATTTAGATTACTTCTAAAACTCAATTTAGTTCTGAAGGACAGCGCCCGTATACACATTCAAACGACGTTCAGCATGGGGTAAGAGGTGACACATAAACATGTTGGATTAATTTTCACAACCGTCATATTTTAATACGTTGCATCACTCACTCATGAACACCGCATTTTATGACATCCCTAAGCAACCAACGTTTAAATTAAATTTCATCAAATCTTCTCTTTAATTCTCTGCTGCGGCCTGCATAATGTAATAAGCTTTCAACACCATCATTCTACGAAAATTATAGCTTTATATAGAATTGTACAAGAACGCGATACCTTCCCCCATTCGAATGGCTACATCACGAACGCTCATCTCTCTTGGGCGATTACTTTCAAACTGCCTCTTACCGTACCGGCGTCTATGTGTGTCGCAAGCCAGGCAAACCCTCGTTTCCAAGCCGTATCTTCTTCTCACAGAGGTTTTAAAATCAGCTGTTTAGCACCACACAACACGAATGTCAAGTGGTCCTCCCGAGAAGGTGTCGGCAGTGTCGGCCGTGGTAAGATTTTGCGGTCCTTACCTCGAGAGCTAAACCGCTGCGCTTGCGGGAAAGGAAAAGTGTGTGAACGGTTCGCATTCGAGGCGATTTGTAAGCGTTTTTGGGCTGGCAGTTTGCAGGCTGACAACTCCCGTTTGGACTCTTTCATTTGGAACTCCGCGAGCCGGTATCCATGAAGACGACATGTTTGTGATGTGTAGTGGGAAACTGGTATCGGTGCGATACTGGTGGTTCTGAAAAAGGTTATGGCATAACATGCATTCCGTTTGGGTCTTGCTAAGTTATACCCGATCGAATACGAGAGCAAAGAGATCTCCCTGCAATAATTCTAGTAAGATTGAAACTCGCTCAGTTCATCTCATGTTATTCTAAATACCTTCCGGCAACAGTTTGTTTTGATCTAAATCTCGAAGGCCACTTCGACAGTCGATATCGAAGTTCGTCATCTTCTCCGGGCCAGTCCGTTGGCCTTTAGCGGCCCCGCTATGGACGCTGTCTACTTTCATTAATCAGACTAATTGCGCACTACCTTGGAGAAGTTCTAGTCACTGTTGGGCACCCGTTGGCATCATATTTTTGCGGTCAGCTTGTGGTGGTCGCTTGCTCTCCGAGCCGGCTCCGTTTGTTTAGTCCGCGGTGGACGGAGCTGTGCGGGATTTGTGCTGCACCACGCTCGTAGCGACTGTACCGACAGTTGGCAAAAAAGGAGAGCCTGCAGGCTGGCAGTGCTAATTATACGGTGGTCGTTGTGTGGTGTGCCATCGGGTTTCCAATCGGGCCTTGATCGCGTACCATCGTTAGCATCGCCAAGTTCGTGGTCAAAGGCTTACGCGAATGGGCTTACACTGCGCCGCAGAACTTGTCATACAAAGCGATCACTCAAACGAAGCCACACTCACTCATCTTTTGATCGAGCCAGTGCGCTCGATCAAATCTCTATTGGCAGAGCGGCAAACCGCTTTTCAATCGCGCGAACGCCGGAGACAACGAACGCGCGATTGGTAAAACAATCATTCATCTTCAGTCACTTGGCGCGTTCCAGTTACGAGTGACACGCTGAATGAGCGGAAAGGTGGAGAGGCAAGCGACCATTCCGGTGTCAAGGTTATTGTAATGGCTGCGAGCAAACGGAGACCAGTTGCAACCGACGTCCGATTAAGGGATGACCTCGGGAAGGGAGTTCAATAGAAGATGCTTGCTCGAGTCGGTCGGAAGCGTTGTTCTAAAAGGAGAAGGAGGAGGGCCTTGTGAGCTGATGACTGAGTCACGAGAAACAAACAAATCCAGATGGAGTGGATTTTCCCGGACTTTATTGATCTTCGGGATTTTACAGGTGCGCTGCGGTCGATGGGACGGTTAGAGCTCGCTCGTGAGGTACAGATTATTTGTATATCCGTTTGATATTTGTAAACTATTGCTATACTTTGAGTGACTGGATCACGGTTCATACTTGTCGCAAAGCAAGTGTTGTTCTCTTCGCCGTGAAGTCCCATTCAAAAATTGTTTAATTATCATGTTCGGCCGCAACTGTTTTTGGCCACGTAGTCCTAGAGAGTAGTTGTTTGGAAGTCCAGGACATGCTCTAAAGCGGATATTATGTTGATGCTTACTATTCGTGGAGAACTAAACATAACAGAGAGTGTTAAATAGCTCCAAAAGCGCATATTTCTAACATTACTTTAAGCTCTGTGCTTTACCACACTAGTCTAGACGCTGTGGATGACTGCTCATAGACATTATTTTTATTTTACACAAAACGTTTAACCCACTGCCGATCGCACCTCACGCAAATCGATTCGAACACGTAATCGATTGTTACATTTTAAGGTGCTTCGGTCACGAACCCACCAGCCAACGGTGGGTCTAAATTTGGGACCCTTGGATGAAAGTTAAAAGCCAACAAGGGGCTTAGAAAGGGCTGCCGCACTTCAATCCTCTGACAGCCATTGTCCATTGTCCGGTACATTCCCCGACGGTTTGCAAAAATTGACTAGGGGAGGCCGGGGACGATCGTAAACATGGTTGTACGCAAACAAACAGCTTGCAGCCCGGAACGTTGAAAGAAAAAAAAACCCAGGCTAGTGTAGTGCAAGTTTCCTGCTTGCACTACAATTCGATTACGCACCTTTTTCAGCGCTTCGATGCCGATCAAAACACATAAACCCTCCCACCCAGGCCCCAGCGGTGATGCGTCCAAAATGCAACACATAATGCAAACAACATCAAACCAAAACCCGCACACTGAGCTTATAAATACCGTGAGCGAAAGTAAAGAAAGTGGTCAGTCCACTGATAGCCATTAACGCGGTAGTAGTCGTAGCTCTAGAAGAGGGGCACACGCGCAGCGTTCTGTTTCGTGTTCTGGGTGGGCTCGCGCAAACAGATAGCAATCGAACGCGCCAAACACACAGTGTCCCTTCTTCCTCGTTTGAGACTCGCTCGCAATGTTTAAGGTGAGTTTCAGTGGTTTGCGCGAGCGCGACGTCGTCAGTGATCTTAAGAAATCCCTTTTCTGTATCTGGTTCCAGCTGGTGGTGGTCATACTGTGCTTCGCCACGCTGCTGGTTTCCACCGGGAGTGCACTGAAGAAAGACGAGTATGAGATCAATATCAAGCACGGCACGTTTGCCGTCCACCAGCTGCACGTGAACGCGGACCGGACGGGCACGTCGCGCTCGGTACCGCTAGCGCCCACGATTGCCCCCGGTAGTGCGAGTAAAGAAAATGTCCAGCAGCGCAATGAACAGTTCTTTGGTGCGGTGAATGCAGAACGGGGCAGTGTGGGGATGGACGGTGGTGCTAATGGTGGTAGTGATGGTGCTGCTGGTGGTGGCGAGCGAATCTCCACCACGCTGGCCGCTGCAAAGCCGACGGTACAGAGTGAAGTGAAGTCCCCGATCAAGAGCATAGACTTTAATGCCGTGTCCCCGGGGCTGGAGGAGGTGCCCCTGCAGGCGACCGTGTTCCAGAGCAGCAGCCAGGGACGCGGTCAGAACCGTGTCTTGTCGTACCAATCGGTCGAGTACTATCCGCCGGAGGAATCAACCCCGGAACAGGACGCGATTGTGAAACCGATCAGTGCGCAAGACTTTTACAACACTCCTCAGCTGCGAGAGCGAGGACCGGTGCTGTTTGCGACCGAACCGACCACAACTACGACAACCGCGCCAACGACGGTGAAGCCTCCGGGCAAAGTGCTGAAATCGATTCCCAAGTCGGCTGTGGAGGAAAACGAAGAGATCTATCTGTTGCTGAAGTACGAGAATCCTCGAAAGAAATCGGAGAGTGTGGAACAAACGAACTCTAATAACGAAACGGGAGATAAGAAAACAGTTAGTGACAATCGTGAACGAAAGGGTGCGGTTGAATCATCGCGCGCAAGAACTGCCCCGCAGAACACGCGTGAAAATGCAGGCTCGCGCAAAAGACCACAAACTGAGGAGGGTCGTCAGCCCGATGACTTCCTACCGGAAAGCGTCCGTGGTGGCGGAAGCTTCACAACTGTAGGTTACTTTGTAAGCGACTCCCAAGTGACCACCTCGGCGACACCCGTGTCTACTTCAACCAAGAGTTCTGAAACGGGAAGCAGCTCTTCGAACCGTGTGTCTTCTCCAAGCAAACTGCGCAACAGTTACGGTGATTACTTGAGTGCTGATTTTAAGGACTTTGAAGAGTCCATCCGTCCGATTGTGGAAAATGTTGAAGAAACGCCCGAAAGTGAAACGGCGGAAGAGGCCGAGGAAGGCAATGAGGAAGGTGGTGCCAGTGCTCCAGTGAATATCGATGCCAACATGGACATTAGCGAGATGGCGCGCATTCTAGCGGGCCGGCAAGGTGGCCTCACCATATCGGAGTTCAATCTACTGTTCAAAGACTATCTGAAGAAGGAGTTCACGGAGCAGGATCTGGAAGATTTTACCAAGCTCGAGAAAGCTCAACAAGAACAACCGAAAGAAGTGTCCCCGAGCCAAGATCCAACGAAATCATTCGACATACGGGCAGAAAATGGGAAAAAGAGTGCCAAAAACAGTGCTGCTAGCTTGCCAGGACCCACGGCGGCACAGAAGAAACAGCTCGACCAGCTGAAGGTGCTCATCAACAAGGGTTCACTGAAGCCTGGGCGCAAGGACGCTAAGGTGGTCAAGATCGGGTACGGTGGATCGAAATCGTACCAGGGTGTGTACAAATCGCAAAAATTCCTGGAGAAGGTGAAATCCGAGCGCAATCCACTGCTGCCCGATGGGTTGTGGGGAGGGCTGGAGTACAGACAGGCCCAACCGGTGCGGGAAATAGGACCGATGGCTTACGTGGATAATCCTGTGTTTGGTTTTGTTCCTGGCGGTAGGCCACGCGCCGTACTGAAGGAGGGACCTAACGGGGGCCAGAGCTACGTAAAGTTCCAAAAGATCAGTTAAACTCTCAACAGTTTTTGCTCGTCAGTAAGGTTGAGCAAATGCAAACGTCCGCAAGACTGTTACGTGTAAAATGAAATCCTAACTGCACCCCATTTTGTTACCTCTGTTTAAGAATAGCGATTAAAGAGCTAATAAATAGTTAAATCTGTTGTTGTCCTGTTAAAACGATGGTATTTGTGAATTTGATTTACCTCGGAATGGAAACTTTAATTGATGACATTCATGATAAGATCGGGAATATGAAAACATTCTGTTCCATTCTGTTTTGCGAGTTTTCTAGATGCTTTTTAGTTACTTCTGTACTCATTAAACAACATTGACCGTGTAAACATTGTAGTGTTGTCCTAGTAGAAGCATCTTCTTTGCAGCTTGGTAACACTCTTGAACTAAATGTTATGGTTGGGTGAGAGCTTCGAGCTACATGTAGCGTTCGTAGGTTAACTGGTAGGTACATTGCCAAAGGTCAGACCAGCTTCTGGCGGTCGGTTGCACGAGGAAACAACTTCAAGTCACGCCATACTTCTACTGTTTTTCATTATCGGTATAAAAGCTCAAGAATGCATTCTAAACTGTACCATTCAGCTGCCGCATTTTAAACCAGCTTCATCTTCCTTCAATCAACCCACCAAACACCAAGCATGGCAAAGGTAATGTTACTCTTCAGAATGCAACATTTGAGGTCTTATTCAGTGTTACTCATTGTTCGTATCCTTTTTGGCAGATTTTGGTGATTCTGTCTGTGCTGCTTGTGCTGGGAGCAGCCGCTCCACAGTCCCAGCAGCCCAAGGCGGGCACTCCACTGCAGCAGCGCAAAACCAAGATGGACTGGGAGCAGCTAACAAACACGATCGAGGAAGTGTTTGGCATTACAGCGGAAGGCAAGCAAAAGGAACAGCAGGAGTCTTCCGAGCAGGATGAACAGGAGACTGCCGATGAGCGCAAGCGTGAATTCCTCGATCGACAACAGGAAAAGAAGGATTCGGAGTTGGAAGAGCGTGAGGAGCGCAATCGTGAAGCAGTTGGGCGTGCCCAAGGACGTCTCCCAGCACGTGAACTTCATCGCCGAAAGCAAGCGAGCGAGCAGAAGACGCTCGAAGGCAAGAAGAAACAACAACAGTCTAGTTCGCAGGAAGAGGAGCAGGGTGAGAAGAAGGATCGTTACTTCAACGATTTCCCGCTGTACGAGTTTTCGTACGGTGTGCACGATCCGGCCACAGGAGATAAGAAGGAGCAGTGGGAAAAGCGTGTCGGTGATCATGTGAAAGGGAAGTATACGCTCGATCAGCCGGATGGAACGAAGCGAGTGGTTGAGTATGAGGCCGACGATAGGAATGGGTTTGAGGCTGTGGTGAAGGAGATCGATCGTATCGATGAGCGGAATCGGGGAGACGTTCGCTGGGGACACGCCGATGGCCAGGTGGCTCAAAGCTATAGCAAGCTGAAGAAGGTGGATTAAGGTCGTTGCTGAGTGTTTTGATATCAAAATGTCATGTCTGGAATAAAGAAAAAGTTTTCTTTACGCTGTATTTGCTTCAATAATGCTTAATTCTAGATTCCGATCATAATAGAACCTCTGTGCAATCTTTACTTTCAACACCAACAGTTTGTTAACTACTATCCATTTCATGGTCATCAATAGATGTAGAGCATCACGATTTAATTCAATTTTCTTTCTACAAGGTATAGAATTAAACAATTCCGGTCTACCATATACAATCAAAGGCAACCAAGCAAGCTTTTGAGTCGTAATTACATACTATCATGTGGCCAGCTCCATGCAAGTTGTACAAAATTATACGAACTCGGTTCAACGCGCTCACGAACTGCAATTGACACCATTATTATTTGGGCAGTGCTGTGTTTATTGTATTAGTAACTCTTTCGTCATTTTGATTAGTGGCCAGTTCTCTTCAGATAGCTGTAACTGTGAGCCACCTTGCCCTCCTTCTTCTTTTCAACGATCGACGGATCTTCCTCGGTGCCTTCCACCTTCTTCTCAACGTTCTTAACCGTCGCTTCGAACCCTTTCTTGCCGCTTGCTTCATACTCCACAATGCGCTGCGTACCATCGGACTCGTCAAATCGATACGCTCCCTTCACATGATCTCCCTGGCGCTTTTCCCACTGATCTTTATGATCGCCGCTGATTGGATCTTTCACGCCATAACCGAACTCATAGCTCGGGACGGATGACTTTTCCTCAACGATCGTTTCTTTCTTCTCGATTGGGGAAATCTTTTTCAGTTCTTCGATGTTTTCCTCCACTATGGTGTGCTCGGGGATTTTGTGGAAGACTTTTGTTTCGTATGAGATTAGTTTGCGTTCTTCGGACAGTTTTGTATCCTGAGCGTAGGCGAAGCATACGAGCTCCAAAGAGACGAACAAGGCTAGCAACTGAAATTAAAAGATGAAAACATAAACAATGTTGTACTTTTTAAAACATCTTATATTCCTCTTTGCTTACCTTCATTTTTCTACAGTTGTGATAAGATGCTAGAACTACTCGAGACTGATATCGGCTTCCCCACAGCATCCACCTTTTATACCTAGAACTCGAACTGTGTGCATCATGTGGCTTCTAGATGCTTCCAGTGGGGGAGAAAAATCATCTTCAATTTAACCTCTAAGCACACATTAAACTCCCCAAATGCCCACACTTTATCCCACGAAACACATGTTTAAGGGAATGATATGCACTCGCACCCATACAGCACGCAACGCCCTACTTTCCTCACACTGGCCAGACAACCCCGAGCCAAGGTTGCTAACACAGCTTTGCATTTCTTTGAGACGGGGCACTACTGCCTGCCTTCTCGCAGCACCATACCCTCAGACAAAGTGTTTCTCATGGTAAAGAAAAAGCAACGTGCGCGTAGTGTAGTCAAAAGTGCCGAAATGTATTTTCAATTTAAAAACTACAAAGTTTATGTATTGCTTCCCAAGTGGGAAAGGAAGTGATCACTTCAGGCGTCGCGGTTCGCTACGCGTACACGCACAGATCCATACCGCCAGCGGAAGTTGATCGCTTAAGTCGTATAGACCAATCAAAAAAAGGGAAATGTAAATACACTCGCTAGTGGGCAACATAATTTCCCCCGACCGTAACGGCTCGGAACGCCTTTGCCCGCATTGAACGATGATGATTGATGCCACGGTGAGCTGGAGTCGAAGGTGAGAGTAAACAACAGCACAAAACACGGGTGAAGGTGTCGTTGACTGGCGCCCAGTACAATGCATTCGCTGGGAGCGAGATGAGGAGGGTGTTTGTAAGGGTTTTAGTGCTCCAGTTTGTAGGTCAGTGTCGAAATTTGCACCTCAAAAAGGGAGCACGCCACAATGCAAGGTTTACCGAGGCCGTAAAGGCATTTGTGGTTTAGGTATTATGGTAGTTTTGGGCTTTCGGCGAAAGAAATGGATGGTTTTATTACCTTTAATGCGGTAAAGGTGACGCGTTTGATTGAATTGTCTGGGAGGCAACAATGTCTAACTGAAAAATGATGATCTTAAGAGCCAAATATTGAAGTAAATAAAACAGATTTTTTAAAGTACATATGAAATGAGAAAATAAATAATAGATTGAATTAGTTTTCTAAATGTTTATTTCAGATATAAATTCAAATAATTAAATCAATGGCATTTGGAACATTTGAAATGATGAATAAACTGAGCGATGAACAATAAGCTACTTATCTAACTCTCCTGCCATTAAAGAAGAAAACAAAAACACACTGTCACTCCTACCCTACCCTAAATCTGTCCAGTCTTGAGTTTCCGCTTGCTGGCCTCCTGCTCCTCCTCCTTCTCCTCACCTTCCTGCTCTTGCTCGGCTTCTTCGGTTTCCTTTTCCATCTCAGCGGCGACCTCGCCACTCTGCCCACGCTTCGGGCCACCGTTCAGCACAAACTGTTGCCCTTCCTCGGTGTCCAAATCGATCAGTCGCAAGTTACCGTCCGCTTCCTCGATTAGCAACAGATTGCGCACGCGCTGTACCCCTTCCGATGCCTCCCCACTGCCCCCGGCGATGCCATCGATCGCATCCTCCTCGATCTCGTTCTCCTCCGGCGTGGTCTGTTCGGTCAGCTTCTCCAGCCGGGCCTGGTTGACACGCTCGTGTTCACGCTGCGGCAGTCGGCCTACGCGACGCGCCTCCATGTCCTGGCGGCGTGCCTCGCGCAGAGCTTCGGCATCCTGCAGGGTTTCCTGTCGACGCAGCTCGAACTCCCGTCGGCGTTCGCTCAAGTTGTCCAGCGTTTGCAGGATCTGCTCGCGAAGTTCCTGAGCGCGCTGGAGCGTCTTTTCCCGGCGTTCGCTGCGACGGCGCTCGATTTCCGCTCGGATCGCACTAAGCACGCGGCTAGCGTTGAATCGCTCCGTGGACAGTTCCGGCTCCGCAACGGTTGCTACCTCGGTGACGTTTTCCTTCAAGCTTTCCTTGTCAACAGTCGTCTGAGCTGATGATCCGCTAAACCCAAACAGCATCACCGCGCCAGCCAACAGAAGTACCTACGAGACACGCCAAAAAGCACCAACACGTCACGTCACAAAACCCACACACTGCTGACCGATGCGTCACCGCTACTTACCTTTGCGCTGGACATTTTGATCACCTGCGGCGTGCGTTTGCTTCCTTCCACTGTACTGCCCCAAGAAGCAATTAGAACCAGCTTAGGCGATCCGGCACGTGGGAGAGCAGAATGCAAAACAAAAAAAACCAAAGCTACGATTTAAACGGTTCGATCGACGGCAGGGAACTGATACAGTAGCCGGGGGTTGCGCAAACTTTTATACTGACTAGATCGAGCAAACTACTCTGCCCATGCACAAAACGATGCACCCGCCGAACTCACCATGCGCATATGAATAATGTTTCGAGCCGGTCAAATTTCGAGCAGCAGCAGCAGCAGCAACATTTTCGGCCTAGATTCACTTCCGACAGTGCCGTTTTTACCGCTTAGCTTGTTCGATCGTCTTCGATTTTTCTCGTCGATGCTTTGGTGTGTGCACCTTGTGTGCGAGAGTTTCAATGCACGTACCGACGCTCATCCAACTCCGATTTGCCGGCTGATCGCACCCCTCGCCCTGCATTGTTTCTACCATTCCACTATTTGAGAATTGAAGCACAATTCCCCCATAGCCGGCGAGCCACCGGGGGCATGTTCTTGGCTACGGTTGATCAAGCCGACCGACCGAATCTGGGGCGACTTTGGTACCGCCGAAGGATTAATCGAGTGTGATAGACGCTTTCGAAGGGGTTGCTGCTGTGTGCATTGTGTTGTTCTAAACCCTGAGCCAGAGCCACGCGGGTCGATCGATTCGTTTTCGTAGCTGATCGGTTTCCTTTTTATTGTACGGTTCGCTGGTGGTTGTGCAGTTGTAACTCTGCTGCTTTAGAAAGTGAAAAAGAGTACAATTATGGAAATGGTTAAAATGTATCAGGCATTATTTGGAACATTTTTGGTAAAGTTTTCGATCGATAGAATAAAGTTGCAAATTTATCATTTAACGTGAAGTTTCTCTATGATTTAAAATGAGCTTATTTGTGGCTTTAATATGTTTATTAAAATGCTGTGAAACATAAATAAATTATATGTTCAAAACGGCAAAGTCATCCAAACACGCCTGAATATAAAACATTTTCAATGTTCAAATAAAGCTTGGCACTTATTTTCAATAATACAAACGAATGATGTTCATAAAAAGCTATTAAATACAATGTTGCTTAAAAACCGTCCCACAAACTTTGCGATGCATTGCCCTTATTTGATAACGCTCTCGTCAGGTGTTTGAAATATTTTACATTTATTTAGTCATCATCACCATGCCGGGGCGTAATTATTCAGCATCTTGATGCACTGTACCGTACTGCCGTCTCGTGCGTACTTGCAAGCCAGCGCAGCGCAAGCCCAAACGGGTGTCAATATGTGGAATTTACCTTTTTAGGGTAATCCCCACCCTGTGCAGCCGCTGATTCCTTCCCAGTCGCTCTTGCTCCAATAGTAAAGATACACTTTCTTTCCTCCACCATTGGCCGATGGCAATCTCCTTCAAATAATTAAGTAAACACGACGAGTTCAAGTTCCAGTTTAGTGTTACTGTTTGGCCTCAAAAGATCACTCCTCACTAAATGGCATGCAGAATACACCCAGGAATGACGTTCCTTGCGCGCGCGCAACCGACGCACCGCGTGAACCTTTGCCATTTTCTCAGGCGGCGTGTGACGTTTGATGCGATGTGTGACACCCGATGAACTTTTGGCGCAATCGCCGATGAAGCTCCCTCAAGCCACGAGCCCGCACCAGCTTGCCCTAATGAGGTGAAACGGTTGCGAAAAAAAAACGCACACACACTTGCGATTGCAGCTTCAAGCACGGCCAAGCCTAGACGGTTTTATTTGTGTAAGATAGGCATTCAGCCAACCGCCACAGTACACCAGGGTTTGCATTTTGTATGTCCCCGGCCTGCTGCGAAAGAGAAAAGTACAAAGAAGTGCAAATCCAGCGCTAATGATGTGCCCAGGTGAAGCGGCTTGCCTATTTTAAGGGGCACTAAAGCGGGAGGTTTTATTGCATTCAAACTTCGCATCGATTGATCGTGTATCGTTTTATGCCAAATAAGTAATTCTAATCGAAAACGACGCATTACGCACCGGGAGCTTAATTGATTGACCCGCTGGTCTAGTTCGTCCTCATTTAGCTGTCACTAATTGCACGTACTCGATCGGACCTCATCGTCGCCTGCGCGGTGATGCCATCAGGAGGAGATCTCAATTCCTGGAGACCATTCCTGGAGCTTCGCTCAAGACCGAGCCCTTGGTGGTGGCGTGCAGCATGTTGTAGCTGTGCGCGATCGTGTCGTGCGGCGTACGGGTGCCCTTGGCCAGCGGCACGTTGGTGACGACCGCCCGGAAGCCGTGCACACCGTCGGCCTCGTACTCCACGATGCGCTGCGTCCCGTCGGGCTCCTCGAGCATATACACACCCTGCACCCGGTCGCCGTCCCGCTTTTCCCACCGATCTTTGTGATCGCCCGTAATTGGGTCCTTCACGCCGTACGCGAACTCGTACCGGGGGGTGTGCTGGAGCGTTTCCCGTGTGCGCGTGCGGTGCTGATTGATGTTGACGATGGTGTTCGGTCCGGGGCGTATGGCTGGGAGGCTGGCAGCGATCGATACCAGCACCAGCAGTGGAATCAATCGATGCAGGACACTTTGCTGCAGTTGCAGTTGGGCCGGCATAACTGTGTGGTTCTATTCGTTTGGAAGCGATGGAAACGGAGGCAAGACACGGAACCGTAATGCTGAGCGCTTCTCCACCAGGCCGCACACGGCGAAACTAATCGACTGAACAGTGGCGGTGCGGTAGGCACGGTTTATAAATATCTTTTGCCCATCAGCCTTCCGATTCGTGCCGGTTTCGTGCTGGTGCTGCTGCTGCTGCTCGCGTTCAGTTGATTGTAATTAACGAATCGGTCAGCTGTAAATCATATGCAAATGGTACACTTTGCCCGTTCGATTCAGTGTACTTGGTGGAAGCAGTGTTTGTGGCGAGCCTTACACGAGGTAGTGCCCTTTTGCTAGCTTTGTGAGACTCTAGATTGGTTCTTTAGTAAGAATGATGTAGTAATTTGTCCCGAAAAGGAGGTCACTTCCTAAAAGCTCAACAGCTAGAGGCTCAATTTCATGGTCTTAGCTGTAACCGTTGTTTACACGTTGTTGAACAAGCATTGAAGCTACCAAAAATTGGGAATAATTTACATGTTTTAGGCACGTTAACAAGATTCCGTCTTTGTTTGCTGCGTGTTGTGTTGGAACAGCTGGCCCAGACATAAACGGTCATTAATTTTTAAAGTGTTTCTAAATCAATTTTACTGCTTAATCTACTAAATTCATTTCTTTCGTTTGCAAAAGAATGGCACATTTAAAACAATCACCCAACTCAATCGTTTAATTTGACACCTTTATGTGATGGCTGACGTGCCATAAAATCTGCAACATCATTAACGAAGGCCCTCGCATTTCACGCAACCATAAAACAAAAACAGTCACCACCAGCCAGAGAAAGATTACCCGTGGACGACATTTCCCACGCCGAATTTAGCGCCACTCGATCATTTTCCACCGCACGCTTGATTTTCGCAAACACTGCCCATTGATAGAGGCGATACCGAAAACGCGCGTGACATCGTAGTGACCATTAAAATTTGGCAATCTGCGCCCACCGAAGCCATTTTCCTCACGTGCACGATCACCCGGGTGCAGCTCGGGTGCAAGGCTCCACCTCATTCACGATGACCAGCGAATCGAGACGAATTTTATGACCGCTGATTAAAGTTGGTCTGCCTTTTGTCTACCGGTCCTGCTGATGAGCTAGTTTTATGTTTTTTTTTTTTTGCTGTTTTCGCACTTTATTTCACAGCGCAGTTTTTTGGGTGGGTGACCTCTACGCCCTGACCGTAGTACGCGCTGTATGTGTTTGATTTCGGGCCAGCGCCTCCGTCATGGGAAAACTTGCCCTCGCTTGCCATAGCTATGCCGAAAAAAAAATGCCGATCTCCCCCTCAACCCGAGCGATACAATTAGTTTCAAATAAACATTTCAACACGTCAACGGTATCCACCGGCTGCCGGAGCGATTGTTGCAGCTCTAGCCAAAAGCGGCCACGTTCACGTTGCGGTGCGTGACGTGTGAGAATGCCATCGGACATCGTACCCAGTCTCGGCGGTGACTGAGGGCGATATTTCCGAACCGAATGCCGCCGTTCTTATGAAATTGATTCATTGCTTCGCTGTGACTTGTGGAAGAGCCGGAGGATTGTGCAGGGAGTGTAAAAAATTGCATTAAATCCCTTCCACGGACTGGGTGGAGTTCGCATGAAGGCGTTGTGAAGCAGCACAGCGGGATCGATCTTCGCCCGTCTTATGATCGATAGACTGACAGGCCAATCAATCTTCCCGCCAGGTGCCATCGGCGTACGCGGCCGATTAGGATCGAGATCAGCGAAGATGTGAACCCTGCAAAATGAATCCAATTCTGGCTTCATTCATATCCCCACCGCCAACTGAATGCAGCCAACGCTTAGAAGACGCCGGTTTCCCATCGACCAGCTCCACATTGCGGCATTTAGCGAGAATTTCAATCGATTGCATCAACCCCACCTGGTCCGAAAAGGTTGGCTCCGAAAGGGTCGCGGACCCTTCTGCAACACCCCGGGTGACATGCCCGGCCACGTGCCCCGACCCCGGCTCGGTGCGTGTACGGTCCAAAATTGCTCAAAACATACTTTAAACACGGCGCACGGATAATAACAGTAATGATCCCTGCATCAACCATGAATCACGTCAAATCAACGACTAAGAGGTCATCGCGGCGGAGCAACTAGGACAGGGCGGCGGTCTGCCCTGTGCGTCGATTTGGTTTCTAAATTTTTCTAAACGGAACTGCCCGAAGGGACGGGAGGCCTTTATGAAAGGCTCGTATGTGTTTACTATTATTTTTGTTTATCACTCCATTTTGCGGGCCCCAAAAGCCGAAGGGCGTTTTTGTACGTATTTAGCAGAAATAAAACGGTATTTAGCTCGCCGCAGGCTCGCTCAGTCAGCTCGTTTGGCTCGATTACTTACGTGCATGAGTGTGTGTTTTTTTTTCTTCTTCGATTTCTTCAACTGTGTCGATTTGGCCACTGCGCCGGACGTTGGAGACGTTCGCACGCAAGATCACGCACACCGAGTGATCCAATTGGTTGGCGTTTTGCGGCAAATTGGTTTCAGCCTTTTAGAGCCATCGGCCTGCGGCGGCTACTAAAGCGATAGAATGACATAGTGCGTATGGTAGGAAATTGAGCTTACATGTGTCGGGTGTTTTTTTTACCTCACTCTCCTCTTATTGCATTTCCCTCCACTTCTCCCCAAAGGTTTGATGAAATTTTGCTCATGCTGGCTACCTTAGCTACCTTTATGGAAGGTGAGCTATGTTTTCTCACTAGCGGCTAGTGGATTGCACCTTCGTGCGACTGACAAAAGTTTCGCACAGTATTTTCACGCATCTTATTGACCAGTTTGGTAGAGGATCGGTTACCTTTTCAAGTGGTTTTACTGCTTTATGTGAACCGGTGGACGTGAAGCGATCCGCGCATGATTATGGAAGGTGTGTTTAATTAAAAAAAACATCGCATTACGAAGGATGATTAAGGAGATCCGGATAATTCTATAATGCAGAAATGTGTGTTTGTGTTGTGTTTTAGTATTAATATGAGTCCTATTAGTACGGTGGATTTCTATTACGCAAGGTGGACAAATTGTCGAGCAAACGAGTAACTCATAGCTATAACTTTTGATTAGACTAATCCAAGAAACAGTTCGTAGTCGTAGTTTGGAAATCTAATATATCTGTATGCTTTGAATTATATTTATTGCAAAATGACACACATATTGCAAAATGACTTATAAACCCCTATATGTGTGGCATTTTAAAAATATTTGAAGAGAATCTCTATGCAATTTAGATCATGCCGGAAAAGCTTTGATTTCAAGCACCCACCATCCCAATTGACATTTGTTCTAAATTTGAACAGGTTGATAACCTGCTCGATTTGTGCGTTGAAACACATGAAATTGTGGGTTTGTGTGTAATTAATCGTGTTTAAAGCGTAATTTGGATATTCTTCTATCAAAGATGCGTTGAGTTCATTTTACATTCATTTAGTCATTTTGGTATTTAACAATGAAAGAAGTGTGATTTATCTGTCGTTAGTTATTGAGAGTTTGTGTACACGCCAAATTAAAATGATCGGTTGAAATTACGTCACAGTTAATGTTAAAAGGGTTG
>KI919344.1:29146-64562 GCA_000473525.2 Anopheles melas | reverse complement strand
CTTCCGCAAACGCTTCGGTCCCTGTAGAGCTGAACCGAAATCTGCCGGGAGCCGCTCCAGTGGGACGCTGGAGATAAGTGGATCTGTATTATCATCGTTTTGTAAGCGTGAGTGTGTGTGTGTGTGTAAACTTGGTTGTTGAATTTATGTATGCATATTGAACGAAAATCGCTTACACCGCGTTCATGTGCGAAATTGATTGTCGTCCTTGCCTTGGGAGGGTGATTCGAGCATCTCATATTTTATTTACCGACACGATACCCGACCCAAGCTGATCGGGAGGATTTTTTGATTACCCTACTTTTTGCCCGCCATCGTTTGCGGCCTGCCCATTGTTGTCCCATTCGATAATGTTAAAAGCTTTCGTTTTGCACTGTTTACCGTTCGGGTTTTCGTTGCTTCGATTCTTGCGGTTGTGCCATCAGCTCATTAAAGCGTAAAGATTACCATAAATCTTGGATTGGAAGGGAGCGAACAAAAAAACAAAACACCAAAACTCCAAAACCAAGCATAGACAGGGGAAACTTTTCGCAAGGGGAGTAAAAAGAAAAATGAAATGCTAAAAGTTGATCTTTGCATTTTTAAATGCTTATTTTCAATTTTGAAGAACGAATAGGGAAGCCTTAGGAGGTGGGTGCTACTCACCACGCCCAGCCGCCGTGTGTTGAAATATACTGCAGTCCAACTAGAGTGCACAGAAAGCGTAGAAAGCCCTATTTCTGTGGCGATGTAATGGTGGGTTAAGGCAATGTTTACGTAAATAAACTTTTTCTGTTTTCGCAGCAAATCCATTAATGTTTTGGTAAACAGATAATCAAATCAAAGGTCTCTGAACGGATCGTTCATTTGTGTAGATGTGTGTAAAACATTGAGCTTCTTGTTTGGTTTGATCATGTATGCTTTGTTTGATAATTTTATAATGGAAACATAGAATGGTTTATATTCTTTCCTATGCAACTCAACTTTCCAAACACCCAAGGATTATTTGTTTATTGTTTATCATTCTAGAATATTTTTCTTATTTTATGTTTCATTTATA
The DNA here is from genome assembly GCA_000473525.2 of Anopheles melas. Taxonomy (NCBI): domain Eukaryota; kingdom Metazoa; phylum Arthropoda; class Insecta; order Diptera; family Culicidae; genus Anopheles; species Anopheles melas. The sequence continues at coordinate 63,523 of KI919344.1, read as the reverse complement.
TCGACCAGTTTTTAGGGATTTTTTTAACGATTGCAAAAAATATGTTAAATTTATAACGCTCAGCATTTTGTGGTTCTGTGCAAAAAGCAAAGTTAACCATTCTTGATCAAAAAATTTCAATCATGTTAATGTGAAGCAAAGCTACCAAGCGCCAGGAGATTGAACACGGGGGAATGCAATTTTGAAATATGATTTTTACGACACCGGCCACGATCAAATACCGTCCGACAACCGTTCGTCGTGGTTGAATAGGGATGCTTGTATGTGGTGTGTGGTGTGGAGCTGGGGGCAGCAATGTTCGATACTTTGATGTTATTTTTCATTACTCACAGCAACCACCATCGGGAAAGATGTACGCGATATGTGAAAATGTGTGCGTATGTTGCGAGCATTCGAGTGCGTAGCCGAGCTGGAAAGTGGTTGAACCGGATGGAAGGGGTATCCCTCCCGATGGAAAAAACGAACTGATTTGATCAATATGATACAGCTTCGCTAACAAACTTTTACATTTGCACCCAGTCCATGTGTGTGTGTGTGTAACTAACATTGAAAGCAGCTGGCCAGAATTATGAAGATTAAATTACGGAGCTTATTGTGGGTGTGTGCAGGAGGGTAAACACATACCCACACAATCTTGCGAAGGCAGAAAGGGGGAACTTGTGTTATTGATGCGAGTGTTTTTTTGTCGGTACTGTTGCTTCTTCTTCTATGGTTTCTATGGATGTTTTCTTACGCTGGCAGCCCAAACCTGAATTGAGTCAAGTTGTGGGGCGTGAGCAGATTGTGCTTGAGAAAAATGGTGATTTTGAGCGTAAAAGTCTGCGAAAAGTGTGCGTTCCGTCAGGAGCCTGTGCCCATTTTCGTTGGTAACTTTCACACTTGAGAGGAAAGTTTGTGTAATCCTATTACAAAACACACACACACACACACACACACACACACACACACACAACACGCTCACGTATCCGAACACTCCAGGACGTGACTGAGGGGTGACCGCTACGGTGGACGGAGCGCATCATCGTAACTCCTTCGGGAAAGTCAGTAACCGTTACAAATCAAATTTGGTGTACGATCTTTTGCCCTTTGCAGCGAGGCCCCACAGCAACCCGTTTCGTCTTTATTCAGCTCACTTTTCGTTTGCGAATGAAAAACTTCGCGAGAGACTAGAGATGCGTGCGTGATTCAATTTCTTTGCCGTTTTTTTTATTGCGAGGTCAAAAATAAGGGTGTTCAAATAAAATCGATTCATCAGGGAAAGGAAAATCAAATTCTTGAACGGCGCAGGTGAATTGAAATATGGTGCCCGAGAGCTTTGCGTTGAGTTTTACTTCCAAATTATGTAGGTCAGCAAACCAACTGCTCTGTATTGCCTAGTAGAAGCTAAAAAGCATCGTGAAAGAAGATTTATTTGCATACCTTTTATAGGTTGATTTGTATCGATAATATTTACAAAAATGCCTATGCTGCCAAACTAACGAAAGCGTTTGCTTATACTGTCGAAATGCATTGTTTTAAATGCAGCGTTCTATGTTAATTATGGCACAGTAATTTGACTTATCAACGAGATGCATCCATATCCTGCTCTTGCTAATGGATTTAGAGAAAAAGTGGATGCCGTAGTTGAGGGAAATTAATTTACTTGTTGTCAGCCAACCATTCAGTAGCTGTTAGAGCGCCAAACAGCTATTGTTCGAACAACAATAGTTGTGTATAAAAATAAAACTAGAGAAGTCGGTGATTGCAGTCATCTGATAGCAACAATTTATTCTAAAAGTTTCTGTTTTTGAGCATTCTGAGAATGTCACGTACTTTGCGCTTTTAAAATGTATTTGCTGATATGACGGTGGAAAAAGGAACATTAAAGCAGAACAATAGGAAAGCCATCTTAATTCAGTCAATTTTTTTTAATGCTTTTTACCTCCCTCGGGATCAAACGAATGTTGAATTCTGTAAGAAATTTTTCTATTTAACCTTAAATAACTTTTCTAGGAAAGGTTTCATTGTTACTGTCTGCAAAAAAGGAAATAGTATCGTTCAGGGAATGTTTTGCGAGACGTAACAGGCCATAAAAGAGGCTCAGGATTGCCCAGGAAAATCAAAAACGGAACAAAAAGTACGCCTCGAGAGTACAGCAAAAGAAAAACAGTAAAGGGCTCAATCTGTGCATTTTTTGCTGTGAATCAACTCCTCCCATATTTTGTGAATTACTGGAACGAAAAATGAATTCCCTGTCGATCCGATTCCGGGAGGTGTCGGTCGAAAGTAATGAAAACAGAAATAACGCTTTATTTTTATGTTCTGCCCTAAAGCCACCCTAGCCATCATCTTCGGCTTCCCTTTGTTTTGACTCAAAGAAATCTAACAGGCAAATGGGATGAAACAAAAATTCACCTAAAGAAAAAGATTTTTCCGATGCACGATAAGAAAGATTTGATAACTTTTCTTTTCTGTATCTTTTTAACAAACAGCCAAAATCATCGACGCACTGATCGATCGAACGGTGTAAAGTTTGTGGGAAAAATGGAGCAATTCAAAACGGTGGTGCTATCATCATAGATTTGCTGGGCCCGTTCAAGCAGTAACGACGAATGATGGTCCGGGCTGGAAGATGGAAGTTGTGTATGTGTGTGTGTGTTATTTACTTTTGTATTGTTTTGTATCCACTGGGACGATTACGCATTGCAACAACCGTGCAACCGAGCACAGAAATAGCAGGCATTAGGCTTTCCGAGAAAACCCGATCAGCGTCGCAAGGAGGGGGAGAACCAACACCGTTCGTAGACTGTTGGTAAATCGAAAAGTTGCGTCGAAGTAAACGGGATTAGAAAGTGATCAAACTTTGTAATACGGTACTGCGGAAAGCCCGATCAAAATCAGTCGATTTGTGTGGGATGCAGTAAAACATAAATAAAAACCCAACGCAAGAGCGAGTGCGAGTCTTTCGGGCGGCGGATTTGTAGCTTCGGTTTCGGTTTAGGCATTTGATTTTGCGCCTTTCGCGAGAAAAATGGTAACCGATCAATTCCGCTCACCAGGGTAATAGCTTTTATATTGTCTTTGTTTTTTTTTTGTTTTGACTCTGCGGGCAACAATGGGATTGGCGTTAGTAAAGTCCTACCCCCGCTCTACCATACGCACACCGGCACGAAGCAGATGGCAAAAGTGTGAGCTCAATCAGGCAGACCGTTCATCGCGACTCTGATCGCCTCGGTTTCTATGCCCCGGACGGTTTTGAGTGATAGTTCGCAATCGTGTTCGCTGTCAAATTTAATTTACCAACACATCCCACCCAAAAGGCCTCGCCTGTCACTTTGCGCGAATAATTATCGCACGGATTGTGTCCGTTCGAGTTCACACCTCGCCCCATCCCACCCACTGCCGATCCCCATCGGAACGCACGGATGGCACATCGGATCGCGAGCTAATTTGATTGTCACGTCGCGCTTTTAATGCAGTAATTAGGCTGATTCATGCTCTCTTCCGGCCCGGTACGTCGGCGGCAAGGAACGGAACGGGTTTTGTTCACCGGTTGTGTAGTAATCACGTCGCGATTCGACGATTATGGTCGCATTATGTTTATCACTCGCTACCAGCGACTTTGTACGTCATTGTTCCGCACGCGGCTGTGCCAAATCTTAGTATGCCCCGGGTGATGGGGTATAGCGTTCGGCGCTGAACAGTTTGAAATAGTAAAGCGTGTGTGGTGTAGGTGCGGTTCGGTTTCAAATAGCTTGGCATTAATAAATCCTACCGGGGAGGAGGGAATGTTGTCTGTATCAGTGGCAATTATGATGATTATGGCGATGATATTGTTCAAGTTAATGAGTGGGAAAGTCTATATTATGATCGTTTATTTTTTACGAGCATTCCAACCGTTAAAATGTGGTTGTGTTGTGTTGTGTTTCAGTAGGTACTACTTTGAAAAGCTATTATTTTTAATACATTAGCACCTGCAGATCAATTTGAATGATATTTTGTATTATTATTACGCGTGCATCCTTCAAAGATGTACACATCTATATATCATATATTTGTTTCAAATATATCGTATTGTTGGCAGTTTAGGATGCCACATTTTTTTTCCAAAAATTGATAGACACATGAAAATTGAAAGAACGAGCCAGTGAAGAAAATGGGTCACTGGTGCGAATGAAGGATAAATAAAAAATGAGCCACACTAACGAACTGCTCCAACCGACTTCAGCACAGCAGCAGCAGGTGGTCTGTGAATCGCGTTAGTTCTGGTTGTTGGGAGCAAAACAAACGACCAGTCGATCCGCAACCCGGCAGAGCGCTGTAAAAAATGGTGCTATTTTCCTATTCAATCCTCCGCCATCCCTGCCCCAAAGTAGCCATCCTTTTCTGGACCGGTCGTTACGATTGGATCGGTGCAATCGTATGATGGAATTTCCTCGCCAACTGCTCAACAAGCCACCTGCTTGGGATTCGCTGTTACCAACACAAAAAAAAACTTTCAAAGTCACGCGCATCCATCTCAGACGGGCTGAAAATTGGACATTTATCTCCGTTCGTGTGATTTTGCACGCGAAATGAAGATAAAACGGGGCGACATATTTCTTGCTGTGTGCGCTCGGTTTCTACCATGGCGGTGGCGGTTGAAGCTTGGTTGGTATAAGGGGACCACCATTTTGCCGGCACATTTCGGAAGCCTTTGTTATTTATAACACTTTACCCGCTGCTTTACCCGAATGCTCATTCTCCGACAGAAAGAAGTAGCGAGAGAGTTGTGTTTTTTTTTCAACTTTTTGTTTTTCCTGCATCTGCTTGAACTATATCCTCACTTTGCCCCGAACCATCCTCTTTTACACTCCTCGCTACCCTCTCCTCTCTCCCCCTCATTCACAGATGGTGATGATGTTTGAGCCATCAAGCAAAGCGGCTTAGAAGAGTCACGTCGCGACAGTGCGGAGGAATTTGGGAAGTTACTTCACGGCGAGCAATCGCTCTTTTTACACCTCCACCTCCAGAGCGCTCATGGACGATAAATTGTTTCATTACCGTCTTAACGTGCCCTCCACCGTGACATCGATCCGGTGGCGTGATTTTCTTAATAAATACCGCCATCGCTCGGTGGGTTCGCCTTCCACCCAATAGGTCACTGTGTGCGTTGTTGGCTTAGCAAACTTTTTGCGTCTGGTCTGGATTGTTTCTTGCCGTGAGACGATAATTTGTTTACACTCAATTCATCACTCATCTTATCAAGATTGATGTGGATGACACTGCGCCTAGAGCGCCTTAGCGTTTGACAGCCACGGGGAGCAACTGAAATGGGAGGTGGTGTGTAAATCGATCCAATTATTTATATTTTAAATAAATTTCCTGAAGAGCGTATAGCATTTTCGTACACTCCACTTAGCATTTCCCATTCTTCATCTCCTCATTTCATGCATTCTCTTCCGTGTTCTCTCTTGTTTATTGCAGCATTTTCCACGTCCCTAGCATCGTCCAATCGATCCAAACCGGTGACTCGAGGTGAGTTTTTACACCTTTTGTTGTTGTCGTTTCTGCTGCTGGTGCTACTGCTGTTGTCATTCTGGTCGTGCGTGAGTCAAACACCTCTTCACCGATCCTCCATCAAACTGTTCGACTTCACTGACCTGACAATGACAAATGGCACTCGGTCGCGTCGTGGCCCGTCCGGCCCGACCCGCCCACCGACTGCCCTCTTGAAGGGAGCGCTCATTCACCGCCTCACAAGTGGTCACTTCTTCGCAGCCAACACGCGCAGTAGGATGTAATAAGCGTCACCGAGTGGTGCGTCGATGAAGCTTGCCGGTCCGGAAATTTGATACATCCTCCCACAGTACAGCAGTACACGGACCACCGCGCGCACCCCACCCGTTTTTGTTGTGAATGCTTTTGTTGTTCAACATTGCGTGCTTTGGGTCGCACCGAAAAGAACAAAGCCCATGCAGGTGGCTCGAGACGGGGCCGAATCGTAGCCACACGCGCCATATGTTGATATTATTCGGTCCCCATTCGCAGCGTCTAGCGTTGCTTCTTTTGCTTGCGCTTGATGCTGATGTTCTTAGCCCTACTGTCTTTTCGTTTCTTCTGCGCGCCTGTCCTGCCGAAGTGGCAGAAAATTGGAAAAGCTTTCTCGTGAGCCGAACATGAAACAACTCCCAGTGGGAGCCGGGAAAGACGGCTAGAACGGGAACCAACCATGGGTCCCCCCCCCCTCCCGGTTGGCTCCTGCAGGGCGAACACGCTCATCATCTGCAGGCGGCGGAGCGAGCGCCCGGAGGCTTACGTGACACAATCCCACATCGGAACCACTTGGGGGACACTTGGGTGTGATGCTGGTGCTGTTGGTTTCCGTTTGTCTTACGTCCGGCTTATTGAACGCTCGTGTGTACGTATGTGTGTTTCCCCGGGAACAGGCCGTCTGGGGCGTGGGTTTGAATAGAATGTTGGATAAATGTCTCGAGAGGGATGTGTTGTAGATAACGGACGGAAAGCAGATTAGACGCGTGTTTCGTGGACGAGTCGGCAAAGAATTCATTCGTGCCCAGCGTCTTTTGTGTGCTCTTTGTCGTCCTGCCGGGGTGCACCTGCTCCGCACCGGCATCGGGCACCTGGCACGGAACTAAAGGTTGAAGTCTCCTTCCGTACCTCTGGTTCTTACTTCCCTCTCGTTTCGTCATAATTTGTGCTATTGAGAAAATGAAAAATAACTAAGCTTATCGCCGAAGTTCCGGACCGGCGCCAGCACAAATTGACTCGAAGTGTTCCAATGTTTGCGCAGTTACGGGTGAGGAAACATATTAACAAGAAGCCTGTGTGTGTGCGCGCGCGCGCCTTTGTGACAGTGGCTGAGCTTCCCGTGGGGGAGTGGAGTGGAAAGAGGAGACTAGAATGTTGAGCCAGTATGCTTGGCCGGGCACGTACCGAGCGGTTCAAGGTGGCTCGTGCTAGATGATTGCACGAATTTCAAAGCTAGGTTTGAGCTGAAACAATGTGAAAGATAATTCCCGTTGGGTTGAAAAGTGTTGCTGTATTGTATACACTCTAAAAGGAAGAGGAATTAGAGCGTTTAGATTGTGTCTTATTAAGCTGAAACACTTGTTATGAGATTTTGTTTAAATAATCCAATCTGATTTGCAGCAAAAATAAAACATATTAAGATAGCAGAATAAAATTCACATGAGATTTTCTTGAAGCAGAAAAATGGGTTTCCAAATGGGTTTGAAGTTAATTTAGTTTAGTTTTACAATTGAAAATTCGCTTTACGGTTAAGTGATGATTCAAAAATGAATGTCCCTTTTACACAAGCGATTTTCATCTATTTTTCGAATCCTATAATCCTGTTTTTGTTTTACGTTGGTGTGGCGTTTTCATCTCAAAAACATGTACATATGTATTGCGAGAATTTTTTTTCGTACGAATTAATCCTCACTGCTTACGTGATTGTAAAGAACGTACGCCGGGAAAAGGAACCGTGGATGCAGCTACGGGCATTGCACGATTTGCGGTAATTAGATGTTCCGGAAAATCCTCCCGTTATTTGCGAAACAACCGAGAGCGGGGAGGATCGAAGGCGTCTGTAGTCTGCTCCGTCCTGGAACGGTCGGTATGTTGCTCAACACGAATGCGAGTTAACTACCCGTGTAATGTGTGGTTTTAAAGTGTAATTTTAAAGCATTATTTCACGCGTATAGAGCAAACAGCTAATCCTCGCGTCTGGAACTGGGCACGGCAGCAGACCAATAAAACCCGTGTTGGTTGCGAATGTGATTGAGCGAGTTTTACGGTGGTATGTGTTTTGTAATGATTTACTCGTTTACTTTAATGTTTATATGGAAGGAAGGAGACATTGTATAACTTTTATTTGTATCTATGCATATAAGTTGACGTAAACGTTTGAATTGAATTGTGGCTTATTCCTTAAATAAAATGCTATAATTATACATTTTCTTTTATTCACATCGTCTTGATTTTGCAATTGATGTTCGAGATTAAATCAAAAGCTTGGGCCCAAATTCCACTATAGCAGTATTCTTTTATTTTTCATGCAATACGTACACTGAATGTCAACACATACAAATTCTCGTAGTACTGAATAGTGAGCCCATAAGAAAGAATTATCGATAGCACAAGAAACAATTGAAGCACTTTTTTCAATGTGAAATACTGTGCGAGAGGAAGAAAAAAATCGATCGATATGAAAGTTGTCCTCTGGTTGCGGGGCGGATTGGAAAGCTTTCCATAAATAACTGATAAGGAAACTGAGAAGGAACAGATTTCTGAGCCCATTACCATTGCAAGAGGCTGGCAAATGGAAGAGCTTCTTAGGGTTCCCATCCACCCTGAACTGTGAAACTGATGTGGTTTCCAGCAAGCAAAAGAGGACAGAGATGCTTTTGTAAAGCGATGGATGGTGAGAAGGGCAAGGCGACTGAACATAGCCAAGAGTTTCACCTCGCTAAAGATGTGTCCGGGTCGGAGTGCAGTGTTCATCTTTCATATTCGAAAAAGATCAATAGCAGGGATAGTAACCACAGAATGGAGGAAAACTTCCCGCACCGAGACCGTATCGGTGTAGCACACGAACATCGGACAGCCGCCTTTTAGCCACCTTCTTATCCTGTGCTCCGGCCAGTGTAGTTTTACCCATCTCGTACGGCCATCCCGATCCCGGAATGATCGAATTAAGTAATTTACCTTAATGCAATGGATGCTCTCTTTCCCATGTTTCTTTTCTTTGTCGGAGCTGGTGTACCTTTCCTGTAGGCTAGGAAAAACGAACCACACCGTACTACGTACGTCGGATGGTATAGTGTGGGAAGCGAGCTTATCGGAAGGCATCCGTGCTATTTCTATCACTCCTGTACTACTTGGGCAGCATGCAGCAGTAACGAAGGAAGTGAGCGAGAATGGCCATCTTTCAACCACAACCACAAGCCGGTGGTAGCCCGCAGGAAAGGTTCCACGGTCAAAACTAGTACGGTTTCCTGTCTTTTCTTGATCAGCTCTATTGACGTTACTATCATGCTCAAGTTGGGGAAGCTCATACCAATGATAGTTAGTGGGAAATGGTTACTTTAATCTCTTACTTTAATAATCAGATCTAGTTGGCTGTTAGTATGTGATGCTAACGAAAATCATATCAGAATTGATAAAGTGCTTGAAATATTAACATAGCATAAAGTCAAATGTAAACAATGGTTATCTTTTGTGTCATACTTCCGCAAGGTTTTTTTTGTTGGCCTCAATGTACTCTTCCGACTATCTTGTTGACAGCGTATCAAAGTTAATCGTTTTAGTGTGTGCCATGCGACCAACGCAACCGAGCAAAAGTTAAACGAACAGTTTTCGCTGCATTCGTTGCCGATTGTTTCGTTCGTCCGAAAACTTTCTAATAAGTCCTTGTCAGATCCCTTGCAAACTCAAGAGGTTTGCATCCTAGTCTGTGCGCCCACCAAACTGAAGCCACTTACTGACGGGGAGCAAAAGTCATAAATTAATTCCACCTCCATCTTGCCAGTGCACTAATGTCCTTAAGAAAGGCCAACGCTTGCAGCCTCTTCCTGCTTTCTCGATGAAGTTCTGTAAGCAACTGTAACCGCATCTGCACACATAGGGAAGTTCGCAGTGCTCTTCTCTTTTTCCTCAGCCGTTCATACACATTCTGCCTCTCCATCACTCTACAGCTAGACATCCTGCAGTTGAGACTAGATAAGAGCAAAAGAGCAACTGTAACACCCATTCTGGGTAGTAGGAGCAAAATTAGTATAAAACAATGCGAGGAATAGATGAGAAGCAATGTGCAGGAAAATAAACCATCATTTTTATTACAAGCCAAGGGAACTTAAAGAAATAGTGAAAAACGCAGGAAAAGGAATCAGAAATTCGTGGTAAATGTTGCACCTCTTAGAAAACCTCTTGCCAATGCTTCGTTTTCATGACACTTTCAAGTGTGTACATAGTGTGAAATAAGAAACCATACTCAATAATTCAACCGTCAGCTCCGAAAGCCCGGTTAATTCAATTTTCTTATCACTTCACTCTCTACGTATTCCAGAATTCGACAAATTAAGCTCGTAATGGACGTACGACACATTCGATTCTTTTTTTTTCCTTTATGGAACCGGCTACTGCAACCTGCACACAGTAATTCCATCTCTCATTCGCTTTTTGTTGGTGTCATTGTTCATGTCATGGCCGAAGCATCCCTTTCAGCGTGAATCAGACGGGGGCCTACGTTCAGACTTCCTGTTTCGCGCCAACTTCGCGACACAATTGTTGACGACAAAGGGTACATGGGCGGGTGGAAAATGTGAGTGAAAATCTAAAATTCCATTATGAATAATGGGAACGTTGTAATTATTTAACCGGCGAGTGTTTGAGAAAAGTGCACCAGTGCGGCGCAGCAGTGAGCAGGGATGACGAACGCAACAGCACAAAAGTGTGATAGACGGATGAGCGTACGTCCCAGTTTGTGGAAAGTTAAATTAATAACCTTTCGTTTGTTGGCTGCAAAATCTGCCGGCCTGGTTCCGTGACAGTGACTGTTTTGTGCAAAAGCAAAAGCATGGAGTAAAGATTTAAAGCTATGACATTTGTGTACAGTTTGTTTGCTTTTAAAGTAGAATAAACTGTGAAGACAACGTTTGAGCATCGCCCGGGTAATTGTGTTTGAAGCGATTGTCTTTTTGTTTGCATTTTTTTTATATGATGATTGAATTAGATGAGAATTCCGAAATATATTAATTATTTTCAATAACTGCAGAAAGACAGCTAAGACAAATAACATTAAATTATGTTAGGCTAAATTTTTTAATTCAGCTCAACTGTTTGGATTGAGTTAAGATTTATTGTATGAATTTATGTTCGCTGTATTGTTTCACACATTGAAAAGAGTTTTTATATTGTTATCCCAACCAATTGTCCAATTTCAAGAAGGAAAGTCTGCGAAAGCTTCCTGCACTATCAATTTGATTACAATCTCGAACAATAACACTGCGATAATAGGGTACTCGAGCAGAATGAACCGAATCGTTCGGAATGGCACAATTGGTGGCAATAAACAATTATCAAACCTCTGCTCACCACACAGACGCACGCAGCGAATCATTTTGCGAAAGAGTGCACCCGTTACTTTTTACTGTTTTTCCTCCCGCCGACGTACAGCTTCAGGCGTATTTCCACACGATTGAGTTGCGCTTGATGGGGTTGCTTCAAAGAGTTTGGACAAAATTTCGATAGTCAACCAATCAGTTTCTTGGTAATGTGTTTTTATGAGTGTTTCTTCTTTCCGTTCAAAACGGCAGGCGGAAATGATTCCCCGTCAGTAAATGGGTTTCCGATGTTTAGCGTATGTTCGTTTACGTGGCTGTTGGGACAGTGAGCGAATTGGAAAAGCGAGAAGTTTTATTACTGCACTGCAAAAGGGATCCGTATGGGACACGTACGGTAAGAAATTTTAAGATTGAAAACCCCAATTTACAGCAACGAAACACATTTGAAAACCTCAATTCATATTAGTGTTTTAAATAATTGCATGCAAAATTTTCTATATGTTTGTACAAAAAAGAACTAAAAACGATTTCAACAGGTGTGTAAGCTTTTAATTGTTCAAAAATCATTCTCAAACAGCCATAGAAGAAAAAAGAAAAACATACAAAAACCCTCAACAAATGTGCTGGTTAGCAAAACGATTTTGCATTGTAATAAACTAGAACAAAATAAGCTTGACGCTAGGTATCACCTGTCGTTGTTATACACGCGGCCAAAGTTCTATCCCATTCTATGGGTGCTCAAATAGAGAGCCAAACGATCGTTCGGATGCAGCACAACATCTGTCGCTGTCAGACGTGCGCCAGAATTAATGGATCAGCAACAATCGTGCGCCCGCAGTCGCGCTAGTTATGAAAGTGGGATAAATGTTAATGCTCTTCCCTTTCTCTCGCTCTCTCTTTCTCTCTCTGCCTCTTATTTCCACCTTTCTTTACGCCACCTTGGGAAGGTGTTTGGTAGCCTGCGGTCTTGGCAAAATGTTAATCCCCCTCCCGCACGTTAAACAAAGCAGTTAATACGACGGGACAAAAGTTTCCCCACTGAAAATCTTTTGATCGTGAGCGGAAAAATCGACTACAGCGCCGCGCAACGAACCAGTATCGTTTGTTGTCTCCCCGTTGCTACATAGTGGCGACCGCATTTTGCTGCAACGGATTTTGCTCTCCGAGTGGGCGATCGCAAGGCTGCGGAAGCGGGCAGTGAGCGGTGGCAGTACGATGACAGAATGAACGCATTGAATACGTGCGGTGTGATGCCAAAGGGTGCCCGGTGTGGTGTGCTGACCGAATACAGCGCAGCAGGGAAAAGATGACGATATTTGTCGTCGTGCACGTTTCTGGTGCAAAAATAGATGTCCCGCAGAGGCCAAAAATAAAATGCTTCGAGGCGTGCGGACGGTGGGGCCAGGCCGCGTGCCCGTTCCACCGACCGGCCGGCGTGAATGTTAAACATGCGACAAATTTATCACCTTCGCGCATAGCATCCGCTCGACGCCGGGGCCACACCGGCCACCGTGCAGCAAGTGCAAACCTTACCCTTGATTGTGTGCAAGGGGCCAATCGGCGTGGTAGAAAGGGGGAGGAGGAAAAGCGCCTACGGACGACGACACACATCGACATCGAGAATTGAGAAGGTTGCGCTGTGCAGCCGGGCGACCCGAAACGACTCCCACCGGTGACCATCATGGCGGATTATCAGCATAAGTGGATATATTTCAACAGTAATTATCCTGCCGTCCTTTCTACCGTCATCCTCTGCGCCCTGTTTTCGTCTGCCGTGTTAGGAGAACGATGGGGTCCAACCGTTGTTTGATGGTGGTGGTGATGGTGTGCGCTGAGAGAACATCAGCGCTTGCTTCACTTTTCCATCTTCATTTGTACGTTCCAGGGGAACCGGTTTGTCCCTTGCTTGCTCCCACGCTGCCCGCGCTTGAGCCATGGCTCAGGGTGTATGGTTTGTTTACTTTTCATTTTCACAAACACTGAGTGTGCCCGGCACATGATAAATGGGTGACTTCTGGTCAGCAGTTGAGGTCGGTTGGAAAATGTTACGCCACGCTCGGGCGTGATTTGTGATATGGAGAACTTTTGCCATGTCGCGCTTGATCGAAAAGTCGACCCGGGCGCAGTTGGTCACACGTGTTAACGGGCGGGCTGGCCGCATTACTGCTAAACCGCCGATGAAATTATTAACACACTTCAAAGGTTAAAGCAGACTGGTACAAGGCAGGTGGTGGGGGATGAGCAGGGAGATTAAATTTTGAACAAACAAAAGTTTTGTCATTCATTGCTTAATTGTTTGTTAAACAGTTTGGAGTAGGTGGAGTGTAAATGACAGGTACATGCACACCAGTCAGCGAAAATATTTCACAATCGGAGCCGTTGATACATGTCACCGATTTGGCGGATGCTTTCACTTTGGGATTTATGTGCAGTGACGGACAGGATGCAGCTGTTGTTTACACAGCGAGCGATTCTGACACCTTGTGTGTACACTTTTTTCTTATAAAATTTGATAAATAATCGTCTTAGCTAGAAACGAATCATTTTGAAAATAACATAGTACTTTAAAATAAAAATATTTTAGCTTAAATAGCTTAAAAAAAACTTTTTAAAATAACACAACAACATTTATAGTAATTTTAGTGGTCTCAAACATCCACACTTACAACCGCGCAACCGCGGAGTAATGATTGCAAAGGGATCATTAAAAGCTCAATGAAACACCTATTTGATGACTCTCATGCGACCAATCGCCACATGCAAGAGGCGATGAATTATCTGCTTTGTTGCGTCCCGTCTGATCGTCTGGTCCACCCCAATTCACGTCTAGGGAGAAAACAGTTACAAAAACGGCTCCCGTTTGCACCTGCGAGTTGCAGCAGTTGACGATGACGTACGCAGCACTTCGGCGAATGTCATGGAAATGATTGCATTTTGCCCCGGTTTCCGACCTGCTTTTTTGGAGAATTCGGTTCGTGGTTTTATATTATTATTTTTCAAACCACAATCGTTTGCTTGCCCGGGGAGCAGTTTTTCCCACACCGCGTCTGCGGGCACTGCAGGCGCGCACCGGTGGATATTTATTGCACAATAAATCTTGCCCTGCGCGGAAGGAACCCACACACACACTCGGCTGGTGAGATTGCATTCGGCTTTCACGAATTCCAGCTGCGATAACGGGGTGCGCACGGAGATCGAGCGAAACCGTGGACAACTGGCGCATTTGACGGTTGATGAATTTATTCGCCCATTAACCTTCCGCCGCGAGGCTAATCGATCCTGTAGAGCGGGATTCTCCAAACGGCATGCCCCGGCATGATGGATGTTGTTTGATGAGGAATCAATTGCAATTTCATCGCTCGTTGCTTTGCCACCCGATAAAGCGTGAGTGTGGGAAGCGTGTATAGCGTGAGATGGAATTTGGTGGACTAAAATCGGCTTACCGAGTTCTATCGGCAAATGAAAATAATGATTTATTGGAATGCTGTTGCATTGCTTTCAAATCGGTAAATTGTGTGTTTAAGCTCTACTATCGTGCACAAAATTTGCATACCGTAACTCATTACACTGAATTGATTTCCCAAGCAGCAAAAAAAAAGGAAGAATAACTTGAAGCTTGCTACTGGCGGTAATTAAATTACAATGTAAACTACAATAAACTTTACCCTTCGACAGGTTTACCCATGTTTGCAGACGGTGCAACAAATTCTGAGAATGAGAGTTTACGTGTGTGCGTCAAAAATTGCTTTCCGAGCCAACACGCCAAAGCACCTGATCGATGGCCTGTAATTCCAGCTTCCCTGCTACGTGCCTGCATTTTGATTTTTCGGCTGTGAAAAGTCAGGTTTCGAAGCTGCTACGTCAGCACCGCATGCAAGAGTTGGGTAGATGCAGCTGGTGCAACTCTTGGCAATCGAAGTTTGCCCATTTCGTGCCGCAAGTCGGTCGTGCCGACTCCTTGCAAGATGCGCTACCATCGCTCACGCAGATGGTACGGGTGCGAATCGATTATTGATTTATTGGGATGGGGCCCTGGAGTGCCTTGTGGCATCCAGTGGTGCGACCACCTCAACGTGCCAGTAGCTATGATCGAAACGCTAGTGGTTGCAAACCTAAATCTCCCACGATCTCTGTACCAGAGCGAATAAAGGAAATCCATTTCCCATCACTTTTCCGGATGAACGAGATCTGCAGCATCTCTCTCTCTCTCTCTTTCTCTTTCGGTTAGGTTCATTCACAACCGATTCGGATGCCGTTTGTTTGGACGATTTATGTGTCCATAATGGCAGCTTGGGAAATGTACGAACTTTGCAAACTACTCCCCTCGAGACAGGCAGACCGCAGACAGAGAGAGAGAGAGAGAGAGAGTGTCAATAGCTAGGGAAAGACACTCTACACTCTCAATCCTACCAAATGCCTTACAAAATGCCTCTCCCGTCCTTTCGTACTAGCCACGGAAAAGTGTGGTGTACTACTTGAGCCTCATTTACGCTATCCTAGCGTGTGGTGCGTTACGTTCGGGCCGTCGTCATCTTTTTGCTCGCTGCCAGTGGGCCTGTACTATATACCAGTAGCAGGTGTGATTGAGGTCGATTACTATCGATTTCCCGATGCTGTTGAATGAACAGCGGAACGGGTGCGGCTTGCTGGAGACAAACTGCTTCCCCGCCCACGATGGAATGTAATTAAAGCTCGACAAGCAACTGAAGACTGCAGGCAGCCAGTAGGCGTGCATTGTGTTGTGGATCGCTTGCAGATGAAATATTCAGTCGTAACATGATGCTGTACTGCTTTTGGCTGGTGGCTGTAGAAGGCACTACAGGAAGGGTGTATGAGGGATGTAAATTATTTGCAATACAATACAGTGCGGTAGATAATCAGTTCCGTAAACAGCTTGGAAAGGTGTTTGTGTTTGTTTTGGTTTGTTTGATGCTGCTCGCTTGATAGGCGGGTATGCAAACAAGGGATCAAAACATACTATCAATTTCACTGCAATGTAACATTAAGCACGAAGTATTTTGAATGTTGCTACACGAGTATTCTGGTTTTGAGTCAAAACTTCAATGAATTTATTAACTTTAAAACAAAATTACTTTAAAATCCTCATCCAACGAGCTAGGTTTTATTTTATTGAAAGTGTGTTTTTTTTCGTCCATTTCTATCACTACTGCCGATAGCCAAAACTAACACTTCTCCTCGCATTAGCTATTAACAATCAATTTCCCATTCATCTTCGCTGGTGGAAAGAAACCATCGTGCTGTCCACACACATCCAAACCCCGTGGCTGCTGAGTGGCGCATACGATCGAGTGCCCTCCCAAATAAATTACGTTCAATCACGATGACAAATAGAATAAAATCCGTCAGTGCCAGCTGAGCCAGCTCAGCACAAGAGGGGGTACGAGCAGAGCTTTCAAGGACGTAGTACCGTTCGATTTAGCATGACCATGGCGCTGAGAGTGTAAACGTGTTTTTGTTATCCTTCTTCTTTCACTGTGCAGCGATGTGCAGTGCATTCAACACGCACATATCTATACATGTGCTTTTCGATTGTCCCACTGGCGTCAATTGTGGTTAAATCGTTTACGGCTCCCCCCCCCCCCCCCCTTCGAACGTAGAAACCCGTTCACCTCGGGTCAGCTCGTTACCTCGTCAAGTGTCAGGTGTTCCTTTCGGTCGGTTGGTTGGTATGTTGCCCGGTGAGTGGGCTTGTTTTCCCACGCAAGTAACTCGCTTTGCAAGCTTGCAAAATCAGAACGGGAGACAGAAGAGCAAACAGAGGACGGGAAGCATAGCACAGACTAAAATGTTTTCCCATTCTTGTGGCAATGATTGAGAATGACGTCGATCGTGTCAATATTTTGCACCGGCTATCCAATCCTATCTCTATTTTCGTGGCTGTCTGCCGGATTGGCGAGCGGATCTGTGTATGTGCCCGCAAGAATGCGCACGTGGTGAGTGATCTTACACTTGAGTCGAGCGGAAAATCAATCCACAACTTCGACTGCGGCTAGCGCTGACGAGATCGCGATCACTCTGCCACCCTCTCGCGCACATATTTCATTCGATTGGTGTGTGTGTGTGTGTGTGTGTGTGTGTGTGTGTGTGATGGCTTAAAAATAGCAACATTTTTCAAGTTTTCATCGATCGTGGTCAATAAGAATAGATCTAGCACATTGAACTTGAGCGGCATTGAGAGGAATGGTTGGTGTTAGGGGGAGGGAAGGAGACGCTTGGGAAGGAAAAGGCGTCGGTATGGTGAAAGCATTATATGTAATCACGTGAGCTACAATTGACGGTCAATTACCGTCGAATCAATCGTTTATTACTAGTGCAAAATAAACTGTAAGCAATGTAATATATTAAGAAATAAAAATAAAGCAACACATGTAAGTACAGGTATGCAAAAGAATCGTTTAAATTAAATGTACAAAATGTTACCATACTCACAAATCAACCAGATTGATATGGTTGGTTGAGAACGAAAAAGCATTCAAAATATGCGGTGGTAAATTTAAACCACTATCGATTGATTCAGCGGCGAAGGTAACCAAACAAATGCCGGTAGCCTGTGCAGCTCTTTTATCTTCTTCACTTCCGCTTTGCAAAGCCATTGAAGAGATTTGCCTTGCCTTGCCTGCACTGTTGGTTTATGTGGTTCTAGTAAAAAAGCATTTCACCGTTCTCCCCAATCACGAACGATTTTTGTATGGACGAATTCGCTTTCTAGAATCAACCGAACACAAACAGTGCCTCTCGTACGACCGGAGTTTGGTAAAAGCCAATAAAACCCCACCCAGGAGCACACAGCCACACAGCGTGTTTCTGCGTGCCCTCGCAATCCATCCAGAACCGTCACAATACTAAGGGAACATCGAGTGCACGGCCATTTCGAGTGGTCGGCCCACCGTCAACGCCTGTCCCGGATTCAATTTGCACCCGTACGACCGGGACATGTGATCGTCTCGGGCAGCCAGAGCACCGTGGATGAGAGTGAACACACAGGTACTGGCACAACAACAAAAAAGGGAAAACATATGGCAATTGGAAACTTGTTGAAAAGTTCCGTAAAGAGACAACTGCACGTGTTACTATGGCAACGAGGAGGGGGGAGTGAGGGAGAACCTATTTGCAAAATCCATCATCCTATCTACTTTTGATTATCGAATCGACATGCAGGACTTCTTCTTGGTGGGCGTGCGCCCAGCAAGCGGAAGTTGGAATGAGTTCCCTTGAATCCTTTCAGCATGTGTATTTGAAATTTCAATCCGGTACAATTGGTTTTGCGGTTAGCTTGTTTACGTGCGGAGGGCACTTACTGGTAAATATGGGCGGATGGAAGTGTAGCTTGAGCATTGTACAAAACCGGAAGGGCTCGGGTTGGGTGGAATGTTTGAGTTAGAATTTGTGCTGCGGAGGGCATTGCTCAAGTGTGTATGAGTGTTTACTGTTGTTGATTGTGAATAATTTTGAAAAACAAGGATTTGAAAATGAAGTTTATATTGGAAATGAACTGTCAGACAAACGCATGAGAACACGAAATTATTTGGCAGAACTGTGCAGAGCAGCATAGTTAAAAAAAACCCAATTTGCACCCAATATCAAACAGATTCAGTTAGTTTTTATCGACAGCTGGTGTTTGTGCAGCTTTCTTTCAACCTCCAACGCAAATCGGAACGGATTTTCCGTAATGAACTGATCAAAGGCAGAAGCGAAAGAAAACGCTTCTGCCTACGGCACGCACCCCCACGATGAGCACCCCCACATTGTGACATCACACCCACCTTGCCGCATTTTTCACGACTCTTCGCTCAGCCCACGTTTGCCACACGCGCCCGTACAGCGTTGTGCATATTTCGCGTAGTTTCGATGATTTATTTCACATTTTTTGGAATGGGAATGTTAACACGCACGCCGTAAAGACGGCACTAAAACGGATCGAAAACTGACCGCCCCGTCCATATTATGAAAACAGCTCACCGGTTTCTTCCCGTTGCAAATGCGACCGTAATGTCAAGGTGTCAAAGCAGAAGCGAAAATACAAAGCAATGCTTTCCCTCACCAACGAGCCGGGGTTCGTCACTCGCCGGGGATAACGCTCTAAAGGCCTTGTCCGGTGTTTCAAATTTGCTGCGTCGGTTTTGCTGTTCGGTTCTTGTGACGCTTGGTTGACTTTGCTATCCCCGAATGTGTGCCCGCCTTACCGTGTGCCTTTCTAGGGAAGGTCGAATGAATAGAGCAGTGGTTTTGTTTCGTTTGCATATCTTCCGTTGTTTTTATTTTGCTTCTACTAGCCTTCGCACAAGCAACGTTCCACAGACCAACGGAACAAATTGAGGTCGGTAGCGGTAAATCGAGCTAGAAAAGTAAAACAAATCAAACAACAGCAAAACCCTCGTGTTGTAGAACGCGAACGAGTTGAGCCCGCACACACTTTGTTGTTGTGGCATTTTGAAATTTTCGTTTCATGCTAAACGGAACGCTGGTCGGCTGATACACGACACTGGTTTGACATCGATTTTTGGCTTCGATATTTTTAGTGTCCCTGTTAAGCACCGCATCGACATCCAATCCGCAGCGGCTCCCGGATGTGCTCCCATTTCGCACCCTTTCCGCACCATTCACAATTCATGGTGAGTGCGATTGTGAGGGAGTGGTTAGAAATTGGTTTCTAATTTTAACAAACAAAAAACCGAACTCCACCACATTGTGTCTAGCTTTAGTGTGCGAGATGGTTTGTGCGCAATCGAGTCAAGGAGATGATGGTGGTAGTGAGTGTGTTTTGGTTGGTGATCAGTGTTTAGCGTATGGCAACGGCACTTTACTGACTAGTTGATTTTGTGTTTGACAAAAGGTGCACGGGGACGGTTGTAATGGTGAAGGCAGACGAATATCTAACGACCAGATACGTCGCCATATTCCGTCATCAGCACAGCAGAGTAGTACGGTGAACCCTTCGTGGGAGCCAGCCCCACGGCAACACCAGGGGTGATTATGGTGAATGAATGAAATCTCTAACGGAACGTTTCTATTCGCTAGAAGCACCGATATTTACACAGCTGGTAGTGGTGGTGGTGCTGCTGCTGCTGCACCACACAGTGCCTTTGGCCGATTGGATATGCTGTGAACACGACCAGATGGTTATTACGCGATCGGTATGGTAGCAGATGAGGAAACCGTGGGCAGGGATATGAATGAAGTTACCGAAATTTCGTGTGGGAACGTTTGTTCTGTGAGACAGGTCGTTCGGTGATGTTTGGGGTATAGTTTTTAATTGCACCATTAACATGAAGTAAAGTAACCAAGTATAATCGAGTGTTGAAATTAGCATTTGAATTGTGAACTACTGATGGTGGTATGTTGTTGCATGCTCACTTTCCTTGTATTTAAACGTGCTTTTGTTTTCTTCGTGGGAATACTTCCGTTTTGAATTTCGTAAGGAAACATCCAATTAATTGCAGATGCCCAATTAAAATGGAGACGCCTGGTGTTTCATAAGCTTTTAGAACGAATACGGTCTCGAATTTGGTATAATAATGTATCATCTGCAAATTTAATTAACTAGCAATTGTAGTTTTTCGTGCGCAACGTACATTTGTTCACATGTTATTAAAGATATTTGATCATCTAATGAAAAAAGGTCTTCTTTTATCACACATAGTGTTTGTTTTTCGCTGGCAGAGCACATTCTCTCTTTCCTAAGCCTGTCTTACTGCTGCAATGAAATTAAGCCTTACGTACAGTCGTACAATAGAAATGTTCGCTCATTTTTAACCGTCTTCAGCTCACCGTCTCCCGGGACATGCAGCTGGTCTATGTCACTGCTCTTGGCCTATTCGGCACGTACGAACAGCACGCTCCGCTTCCAGGTGACACAAACACATTTTCTTCATCTTTTGGTGTCGTTTCCATTACGTCGTCCGTCGTCTGCACGTAGCATTTTGTTTCCTAAGGCATTTTCCTACCACTCATCTTTGGGAGAGAGAAAAAAATCAACAAACCGTACAAAGAATTCTGTTTACGTTTTCGCTGCTTGCTAGCTGTTGGTTTCGTAGTTTCTTGCTCAAACAATCGAAAGAGTATGCTTGCCCGATGATGATGTGTTTTGGTAACAGCAGTTGACCAAACAGAGTGCGTATGTGACTGGCATTTGTTTCAGGCACCAGGTGCAAAGATGACGGTTGGTGTTATTGGTTGTTCTAAGCATGCATCAACAATCGTTAACAAAGAGAACAAAAATTTGATCGTGTACTTTACCATTCATAGCATTGTATTCTAAGCTTAGTACAAATTCATTAAAAGTGTTTAATTTAATGAGTGAGACTGAACATAGACAATGGAAATGAACGCAAACCATTGCGAAACGATTCCTTTTTTCCAAGCATCCAAGCTTTTTTATACAATCAACGATAGCGTTGGCCTTTTTCCGCCATTTCCCACTCATTCAAAAGTAAGCCTGGTCGATCTTTGCATTACTTCACGAGCCACTTAATTAACGATTCCATTTTCATCCGTTACGTGTAGGCAGAGAAATGATTCTTCTCCTGCTGATTGCGCTTGATTCCTTGTACAACTTACATAGTGTTCTTGTATTATTTCAATAAAATGATAATGATTAACACGAAAGTGATATAAAAAAACCTCCCATACACAGGCAGCTTACCATCAAATGCAAGTAACGTCACGCCTGGCACAGACATAAACAACTTTCCCACTGCTATGATCTTCGGAGAAAAGCGGCCATAAGCACAAGACAAAAAGCAGCTGTACACTGCGCTCACCCTATCCACTGAGCACTGCATTCAGTGTAAATCGTCTCCCGGGGTATTTTGCTGTGGCGTGAAAGCGAAGGCTCCCGGTAGGATAACTATCTTTATTAAAATTTCATTCCATAGCGATACCATACGTGCTTGAAGAGCGCACACACAGACACACCATCCACTCTGGTTAGTGACCCGGATGCAGGATGATCTGCGGGTGTGTGTTCCTCTTCAGCCGTAGAGTTTCGCGAGCTGTCCACAGTGAGCAAGTTTCCCTGCCAGTTTTCACCGACGCAGACACTTTACGCGAACGGTATATTAAGAAAGGAAAAGAAATAATCGTAGATACACCAGGAGCGAACAAACATGGCACAAACATGACCATGCCATGACCTCGAGCTGTACCTAGCACGGAGAGGGAGCAAACAAGAAGTAAAAAGAGGATATTGAGCGTGAGAGACAGAGGGAGAAAAAGCGAATGAAAGAGAAAGAGAGACTCATCATTAGTATGGTTCAGGCTAGTTACCGTTTGTCACTGTCTTAGTACAGCGCCATGAATGCGCTCTGCTTCCTTCCTGTGAATGAGTTCTTGGCAGGTGAGTGTGTGCACGCAGAACAAAACGGCGGGCGATAAAGGAAACGAAAGGCTAGGGGAGCAGAAAACAGGTCAAGAGAAGGCAGAAGCATCCCTCTCCCTGGCACGCTAAAATTATTGCGATTATCTGCATTGCAAATCATACGGTAGCGTTGTCCGTGCCGTCATCTCGTTCGAAGCGGCAGCATCAACCCCGCCTACAATGATGCTGCCGCAAAGTGAGACGTGCATTATGTACAAGCGTATTCATTATGCTGCTGTGCACCGTCATCCCCCGTTTCTGTTCGGTGAGGGAATTTTCCATAATTTCCCGTTCTCGGCGCTTGAGGGCCGCTCGACACGCTCGTCGGGTCTGTGCACCGTTTCAATTCACCGTTTTTTTGATCAATTTTTTGGTGAATTAGCCCGAGTGGCTGTGAATTGAAGGGACGAAATGGTACGATTGATGTTGCAATTATTTGCTACCCTTGCAACGCTAAGCACCAGGCACTTGATTGTGAATCATGTCATCAAATGGCTTATGAAAATGCGCATAGAAACATGTTTGCCACTCTGATAAATGATTAAAGAACGACGTTTATTAATTCGTATTTATTTTAGTCACTTTGTAAACAAACAAATCCGTATTTACATGAAGAATAAAACCAGTACATCATCGTCCCAATTCTGCAGGATATTTTTCCTTTTTTCCTTCATTTTATTTATTTCGCTTTTTTTCTAAACAATAAACAAACCATCCTTCAAACACACTGTTTGACCTATTTCACTCATGCGGGTTTGTTTTGTCGATTGCTTACTTTTCCTCCACCTCGGAATCCCAGCCTCTGTATTGTACTTACTTTCAATTGGCGCTCCCTCACAGTCTTCCGGGTCCACATCTGACGTACGTCAGGTGCAATGTTTTGATAAAGAGCGTGTCACTTCAAAGCGGATGTCTTGTGGCTACCACCTGTGTACACTGCCCGTTCTGTTTCGCTTCAGGCCATTGGAACGGGGTCAGCAGTGCCGCCCACCGAAGGAAGTGCCCCGGGGAGACAGGTATATCATTCACTTGCAACGATATAGCGAGCTGCGAGCGTCAAGATGTACCTTTGCGAGCAAGTAATTTTATTACACAAAAGTGCATTCTTGATGATCGCAGTGCAGTTTCTAGCCTTCTTTACGGTGCAATTGACACATGTCTGCTGATAAAACAGGAGACAGGCGAACTTTATCGTCGTTTCAAGCACCGGTTGGATAAAGACGCTTATCGGAATATATTGGAGAAGCGTTCAATAATAGATGAGATAAAGTGTACAATGATGTGAGATCACGGCTTTGCTTTGCAGTAACACTGGCATGGGTACATTGCTTCTGAAATATTCGCTGTCGGGCGGATTCGGTTTTTCATGTTTAGTTAAGTAATTTAACTCTCTTTTTTCCAAATGAAGTATATTGTACAATTCCTGAATGTTTAGTATCGAATGGAATGTTATGAAAGGTGATATGCAATTCACGCAAGCTATTAACAACTTCTGCTCAAACGATCCACTTACAAACTGCAAAGTTCATTATCGTAAATTGATTATGCATGCTCTTTGCTTGATGAAAAAGGTTTGACACACTCTTTGTATTTGCTTTTCATTCCAGGAGCGCAGTCTGCATTCAACATTACCGCCTGGCTATTGCAAACCATTCCAGCCATATCGCTCAAGATGTGTGCAAGGGTTCATAGAAGTAGCAGAAAATTAATGATCATCAAATCAAAGATGAAGTGTCACTGAGCGGCGTT
The DNA here is from genome assembly GCA_000473525.2 of Anopheles melas. Taxonomy (NCBI): domain Eukaryota; kingdom Metazoa; phylum Arthropoda; class Insecta; order Diptera; family Culicidae; genus Anopheles; species Anopheles melas. The sequence continues at coordinate 39,352 of KI919344.1, read as the reverse complement.
CAAAGCGAGCGGTTCGCTGCCACTGTCAATCAAATGGAATACCTTTGCGTTGGAAAGCTACCGTGAGTGATAAAGAGTGTGTGTAAGAGAGTGAGAGTGAGAAAGAAAAAGAGCGAGAGAGAGAGAGAGAGGGAGAGAAGGATATTCTTTTGTACGACAACAGAAGCAAGTGTGGGCCAGCAGTGAACAAGTGGAGTAGCAAGTGAGACAAGTGAAGTCGCCGAACCCGACCCGGAACTGCGACACGGGTCCTGTGCTGCGTAGCGTCCCGTTAACTGTATGATGAATCCTTCCAACGATGACACGACGAACTACATGGTCTCATCCTCATCGTCATCCTCGCACCTGCAGTCGGCCGCTGCCCTGCTCGCCTCCACGTTCGGGCTCGCCGACGGGACCGTCCTCTACAACCAGAGTGTGCGCGACCGGGGAGACGCTGGCGCACTGGCGGCGGCATCGGCGGCGTCAGTGGCAGGCACCGGGGGGCTCGAGAGCGCCACCGCCGGCGGGGACACGCTGTCCGTGTTCGATGCGTCCGGCAGCAGCATAATGTTGCAGGGCTTCTCGTCCACCGCACCCATCGGCGGCACGATCGAGACGGTCGGGGCGAACGAATCGATCGTGGACGGGGGGATCGACGCCGGTGGCGGTGAATGGATCGACGTGGTGCTGCTGGTGCTGAAGGCTTCCATCATGATGTTCATCATCGTCGCTGCCATCTTCGGCAATCTGCTCGTCATCATCTCGGTTAAGCGCCATAGGAAGCTAAGGTAAGGTCTCCAACAAAAAACAAAGGAAGAACAAGCGGGGTACGAATATTCCGGTCCATCCGGTTCGAACGTAATTACGCTGTTCGGGCGTGCTAATGCGTCAGGGGGAGGGAGATTATGAAAGTGTAGAAATGTGCCAACTAATGCTGAACTCGACTAAAACCGTTCCGCCCGGGTACAATGTCTTTATTGCCGGTTTTTCGCTCTGTTTCGCAGGGTTATCACAAACTATTTCGTCGTATCGCTCGCCATGGCTGACATCATGGTGGCGATGATGGCCATGACATTCAACTTTAGCGTACAAATAACGGGAAGGTAAGTGCGATCGTGTGAAATGAGCGTCGGGTTTGGGAAAGCCCATTTTGAGGTGTGTTTTATTGGAATTTTGATTAGCAAAATTCGTCATCGTTGGTTGATCTAGTGCACGGAGGGAAAGCGTTGCCGGGGCCATCCTGTATTGAGTGGACAATGATTCTAAATATGTTGAAGCCATAATGATTGGAAAATGTATTTTGCACTTTATTTGTTGTGCGCGTTTAGTTGGAAATTTGGGACGTTCATGTGTGACGTGTGGAACAGCCTAGATGTCTACTTCTCCACAGCCAGTATACTTCATCTTTGCTGTATTTCAGTGGATAGGTAAGTAGATACTTATGGAAACCTTGTTTTAGACAAAAAGCTATTTCTAGTGAATTTCCGTTGTGCAATCCTTTTATCATTTTTAATTTTAGAAATAAAAATCCTGGAGCAAGCTTATACCAGTTGAAATTCCACGTTCCGATGGAAACACTATTCCACGATTGATTGGATTTTCGCTTTTTTTTTTCTTTTTTTGCAGATATTATGCAATAGTGAAACCACTTAAGTATCCCATAAGTATGACGAAGCGAGTTGTAGCGATAATGTTATTAAATACATGGATATCACCAGCGCTGTTGTCATTCGTGCCAATCTTTGCCGGTAAGTGTGGATGTGCTGCTGCATGCATATGACATGACTGGCATGACACGACACTCACAGATCCTGTCCGTATAAGGTGATAATCGGCTGGGATGACAATGTTCGATCAAATGCTGTAATGGTAAATGGATTAATTGATGTAATTGAAGCTAATCGATCGGAACATCTTGTCGATGGACGGGTTTTTGCTTTGCTATGACTGGTGCTGTTGATTTTGGGCTTGACACAATAATTAAATTATTCACGGGTGTAGCTTCTTGCAAAGTTATTCCCCGGTGGCATTTTCTTATCCACTCCAACACGATAAGACTTTCGGCAGAAGGGAAGAAATTAAATCGTTTTATTGATCGAAACACACAAGGTACGAAAATCGCTTGGGACGGTGTGCCACAAACGGCATTCATTATGTACGAGACGACGATGCTAATGAAGCATGTCAAAGGTCAGCATAGAAGTTTGGTTTCTACCACAGAGCAACATTAGGGGCACGGAGACACGACTCAACTCTGCTAGGAAAATGGAAACAGCAAGGGCAGTAGTTTTGGGATTTTCCGATTATCACCTACCAACGATCTTGACGTATTCTGTGAAGTGACATGGAAACGAACATTGTTCATCACAATTGTAAATGAACCACACACCAAATCAATGTAATTGAATAATTCATAATAGCCATATGAAAAACCGTTTCTACCCTTCGCAGGTTGGTACACTACAGAAAAGCACAAGCAGGAGGTGCTCGATAACCCGGACAGCTGCCTGTTCATTGTCAACAAACCGTACGCGGTCATCTCGAGCTCCATCTCGTTCTTCATCCCGTGCACAATCATGGTGTTCACGTACTTCCAGATATTCCGTGAGGCCAACCGGCAGGAGAAGCAGCTGGCCCTCCGCCAGGGCACTGCCATGCTGATGCACCAGCACAATACGGGCGGGGGCGTTGGTGGTGGTGGCAGCGGCGGCGGCACCAATGGCGAGGCACTCAGTGGCAGCGGTTCCTCCAAGACGCTCACGCTGCACGAGGTGGACGCGGAGCAGACGCCGACCAAGGATCGGCATCTGATAAAGATGAAGCGAGAGCACAAGGCTGCCCGGACGCTTGGCATCATTATGGGAACGTTCATACTGTGCTGGCTTCCGTTTTTCCTCTGGTAAGTGGTTTGGTGGTGCGTTTGGTTCTGCGTAGGCAACCTTTCAAACAGTTCAAACCTTGTATTGCCTTTGAGTGAGGCGTTTTGTACTCTCGCATATTCAGCAAAAATATCTGAAAACTGAATAATATATCCGTAGGGCCTTAAAACAATCCAAAGATCTTATCATAGAGGTGAGCAACAGTAGCTCGGCTTTTAATCAATTTAATGATTCCTGTTTACTCTGTCCATAACGGATATTGTCCTGTAATATTCAAAGCGTGCAATTTACATTGATTGCAAACGCATACTAAGTAAATATTTATCCAGGTTGGGGTTAACTTGATGTTTAAATATCTGAAACCTTACCTTCAAGCGTCTGTGGTTAAGCTTACTTCATTCTAACCCTGGCTACTACCAGTGTAGCGAAGGTTGATTGAAGGCTTGCACAATAAATAATGCCTCCCGGCCTGTAACTCCCGCACGGCAGTACGTCAAACAGCCCAGTAAAACAATAAATTCACCACATCTACTACATCTTTCGCCCACCCACCAGGTACATCATCACGTCGCTGTGTGACCGGTGCCCCAATCCGGACATTGTTGTTGCGCTGGTCTTCTGGATCGGCTACTTCAACTCGACGCTCAACCCGCTCATCTACGCCTACTTCAACCGAGACTTCCGGGAAGCGTTCCGGAACACGCTCGACTGCATGTTCTGTGCCTGGTGGCGCCGGGAAACGTCCCCGCTGGACATCAACGTTCGGCGTGCAAGCCTCCGGTACGACTGCCGGGCGAAGAGCGTCTACTCCGAGAGCTACCTGCGGCCCTCGTCCCAGACCGACCGGTTCCACAGCGAGATCGGCGAAAGTCTGTAACGGCGGTACGATGACGTCGATGCTGAGGCCACCGAGTGTACCCGTTTGTTCTGAGCGCTGCCGTGCGAGATCTGCCCGACCCCGTACAGACACCAGCCAGCCGTGCGGCACTGTTGTTTGCTATACATGCCAAAGAAGACTAGACCCCCGGACAAAAGGTACGCCGCATGGTACGCCGTTTGCAGTCCAGCAGAAAGGGGAGCCAGCCGTCACAAGCAGTCGTTACCAAGTGATACGTTACTATCTTGTTTTTGTTACTGTACACTATATAGCTGTTAAGAGTTTATAATGCGTCGGATTCTATTGCTTGGTTATGTATTTATTACCTACTAGCGGATAGTTTATTGTGCCGTTCATCGAGGTCGAAGTCTGTTTAGCTGCGTAGTTGTTTTCTTCTTCTTCTATTACTAGTTATTAGCCACTGCTACAAGACTATTCGTGGTCTTGACGGTTCGCTATGCCTATGTTGACAAAAAAACATTTAGTTGTAAGAAATGCGTACAGTTAAATGACTTTAAACCGATGCCCTTACCCTTCAACAAACATGTCCAGCTATCAGATTCGTTATTGGGAATGCTTTGCCCTTACTCGTGACGACATACCGGCAAATGTGTGATCTGACTTTGCTCTACTATCTGTTGACGCTATTTCCCCCAATAGTGACTTTCTGCTTGCGTCCAGCCAACCAAAACTTCCCAAAATTAGCTCCTACTCAAGTGTGAATCTTTGACGACAGTAGACAAAAAAAAACAACAACAAACAGCTCACAGTACCCTTTTGCCCATCTGTCAAGCTAAAAGGGCATAGTGCGAATGTACGCACACGGAATGTAGGCAGATAGGTGCTTTTATTAATAGCAAGCGCATTGGAGATTGGCTCTTTCCTATCGCCAAACCTACGCCACCTATATCGCGCTGCCGAATCGCTGCCAGTTTTATCCAACCCGTGTGTGTGTGTGTGAGTGTATGCTACATTTACCGCACGAACCGCGAACCGTGTTACTAATGATCTGTACAGTGCAGGGCTAAGCTGTGGTATGCGCTCCCACGCCTCTCGAAGGTGCTCGAAAGTGCAACGAATCTTGGTGTAGAAATGGCCATAAAAATCTCACTACAAATGCCGCACAATGGAAAGACAAGTGGACATGTGAACCGGCAGACAGGTGGGATATATCGTATAGCAGTAAGATCAATTTATCACCATACATTCATACGTACCAGCGGGCAGTGGACTCTGAAATACATTCTTCAAAATACACATAAACACACACATGCAGAGCGTATAACACTATTTAATGCGGGTATTTGTTTGTAAGAATTCGTAGATTGTACTTCAGACACTGTTGTGTAGAGTAGCAACAGGGATAGAATCAGAAGAGTATTAGAAAAAAAGCGAATAAAAAATAAATAAATGAATAAATAAATCAACAGAATGACAACAAGCCAGTGATCGGAAATGAATGTTAATATTTAGCATCAAAAACGATAGTAGACACAATTTGCAATGAATCCATGTAGCCAAGTGGTAGTGGAATGATAGTCTCATAGCGATTTAAAACAAAGAAGCAAGGCAAATAATGATATAACATAATAGTTTGGTCTGATAAGCGTGTGCGTGTGTGTTATGAGTGGGCAATGAACTGAGGAAGAATTAGAAAACAAAACTGAAGTAAACATACCATTATGTTCAATGAAGGAAAAATACAATAAGCAACATATGATATGTATTACAAAGTGAAGTAGTGAAATGGAAACAGAAAATCATATTTCACAAAAGCCGTAATGGACATGAAAGAATGAACGAGATGAAAGGAAGATTAAATAATGAGTAGTAACTATTGAAGCGGAAAATAAGTGAGATGCTAAACATGCACAAAATGGTGGCACTAGAGTCAGTGGTGGACCCTGGAACTACTGAGCACAAGCAGGAATCTCGCGTAGAAAAAACAGATATTCATCAAAAAAGAAAGGTACGTTGCTTGTATGTTTTATTAATCTTTACGCTTAGTTATTACCCCTCCCGTAACGGTTCGGTTCACCGAAGGTTGACGGCATGCCAAAAATCAATGCTGCATCTTGTGCTTCCAATTTCTAAACCGCACACTGGTACACACTGTTGGGCTCGGGTGGGGGTGAATTTTGTCCAACAACGTTCCTATCCTTTACGCTGGCGATGATTGATGATCGCGCAGATTACACCCACGTCGTGTTCAACGGCGACCTGCTTTCCGATTGGCTCGCACGATGCAACGATGCAACAGATGGGACGATGCGAACGGATTCCATCCCACGGTAGAAGCAGCAGCAGCTGCCTTTCCCAGCTAAAGACTAGCTGTTTCGCCTGTCGAAACGAGACGGTTGGACGAATTAATTGACATCGACATGGACGAAAACGGTACCAGAGCGCTAAATCAGCCCCGTGACCGGCACGAACTGCTGCCGTGTGCGGTGGGACGAGCGCTTGCATGTAATGGCAATGAAAAACAGATCAACATCTCATCGTTGGCTACTTGAAACGGTGTCATTTTTGGTAGGGAGTGCCGCAATCTCGTCGAAGCTTTCTGATGAACGCTTGTAGACGCACCCTAACGTTGCATCATAGTCTTGCGAGCAACCGGAGGCTAAGCAGACCGTTTGTTTGCTTGTAATTGCCAGCGGGTTCATGTACTTCGGCTGTAATTTACATACCGATTTCCGTACGATGCAGCTGTGATGCTGATGTTGACACACGGTTATGGAGGCGAAAGCATCGGTCGCGTTCAATTCACGGCTCAACGGGAAATTGGCAAAAACTGATTCCGATGCGTTACAGCAAACAGTGGAGCTGTGATTGAAGCAGGATTCACGCAAGTATCGGCACCGTGCTGAAAGGATTGAATTTTGAAACACACCAACTGAGCGCTGAAATTACAGCATCCAACCAAACATTGGTTGCGAATGGGTCAAAGTTTCAACGCATCGATATGTTTGTTGTGAAATGCAGATGCAAATTGCAACTTTCAACTGACATCGATGTGCCGTTGAGTGAGCATACTGTCGGCGAGTTCCCACAAAGCCCTTTGTTGCTGATTCTCAAACGTAAATTCTTTGTTATATGGCCAATCAGTGGGCCAACGTAAAACGTGAAACAAAATTAACCAAAAAAGAAGATAGAAGGAAAGGCGGGGAAAAACTAAATTCAATAATAAAAGGAAAACATACCACCGGCTAGAAAGCGATGCACTTGTCTTGGAAGTGTAATACCGGTAACTCGGAAGGTAACGCAGCACACCATCCAGCAAGTGCATCGTTCGACGGCACACCTTGATCGTACATGCCGATACGATATAAAGCGATAAGTGTTGGAATAATACAGAAAGCAATATTAAGTGTAATATAAAGTAAAGTAAAAGTGGTACCCGTAGCCTGTTAAGCGTACCCCTTTGAGCCATTCCGCATTTGATAGCTATCGCCATGACGTAGTGGAGCGAATAGCAAATCGTTGGGTTTGATAAAACAATGTAGGAATTGTAGAGTGAAAGAAAATAGCTTCCGGTCAGAACATTTAATTGTTCGACCGATGAAAAGATGTATATAATCGATGTGAACTCGTTCCGATTCATTTACACTGAAGCGAAGCGAACTATAGGTCAGATGTAGTGCTTCTTGTATCGTCCATTTCCTATTGCGATTTTTTAGTGTACAAGCGTCGCATCGCTAGCAGTAGAGATTTGACATGAGCAAATTATGCTAAACATTTGCTGAATTCTATTGTTTCTATTGCGTTTGATGTACAATTCCTACGGTGCATGGTAATGGATCGGTCAACTCCGCGATGTACGTGGTACTACATCACATATCAAAGAAGCTACATTGTGTGTAGGGCTTTCGAGGAACGATGTATTGTGAAATCATTACTTTGATTTCTACCGAATTCTTATGAAGAGCGGTTTGACTGGCAGTCTTCTAGAATGAGCAAAGCACTGAGGTACAAGATATGCTGTCTTGAATAGTTTAATCGTGCTGTGTTTTGAAAACGAAACACGTGTATTGTTACTGGAACTGAAAGTCATTTTTAGCTCTTTTTTATATCCTACAGACAGTAGCATCGAACATAGATGACAACATAACATCCATCACACACACTCACATATACATACTTCTCCTCTAAAAGAAATAGATGTTTCGTTTCGTTCACGATTACGATGTGCGACTGTATTCCAAACGAACCAACACCTTGTCTCATTCATTCGTTCCGTTGAATTCACCCGTAGAGTGTAGAAAACTTACCAAACATCGTTGTAAATGTGTTTGCATGCATGCGCACCACTGCAAATGCAACCAAACCCAACCTTCAAAGTGTGCTGTTAACAGAGAATATGCTCGGATGCTTCCGCTCGGGGATACTGGCTCTACAATTTGACTCTTGACCGAACGGCATAGGGATTGATGCGCGCGGGCGTGTACGCGACGGGGAGCGAATGGGATGACGTGTATGCGTGTGGCGGTGGCCACCACTCTGCCATCAAGCAGTGGCCACTGGAGTGCGTGTGAGTGTAGCTCGTTGTAAAATACTCGGAAGCGGAAGAGCAAACAATCAGAATCATCGTGCTGGGTGGGGCGCGGTGGAGATGGAAAACTATTCACCATAAATGCAAATATAGAGATAAATCGGATGAAACCATCCAATTCTAAACCGTTCCGTTTTCTTCCGAATGCGTGTGTGTGCATGAGTGAGTGTGAGTATCTTCTTTGCAGCGCGTTACCATGCGCCAGAAATCACCGAATACACGTAAACTAAAGATAGTAATAAAAATTTCGTAAAAACGTAAACATTTCACATGCAATCTACACACCGCAACGGAGCGCCTGGACGATACGGCGTAGATAAATGGGGTGGCATCACACTGAGTGCGTTGCTAAGAGAGAGAGAGAGAGAGAGAGAGAGAGAGAGAGAGATGGTAACATTAGCGAGAAAGCAGGGGAAAAAGGAGCGAAACTATAGAAAATAGATAAAGGTGTTCAAATGCACGCAAAAGATAAAAGAGCGTTCATCGAAGAGCTAAGAGTGTTCCGTTTCCACTTCCTGGTCCCAAGGCTCCTCATCGACGGTGAGCGAGCTCGGAGTGGAAGAAGTTGGCCACATGCTTGATGTGTATCTCATATTCACAATTAAACCGGCAAAGTGTAACAAATCTGGCGTTCAACAATCAAAACTGTTTCCTTCCCCTTACACAATATGTAGGATGTAGAGTGAAATTTAAACAACAATATGGAACAAGATCCAAACCAACCAAGTTAACCAATGTGTTAAAGTGGGGTGCGTATGTGTGCGGCAGTGGTTATGAGTCATTTTGATCTTTCTGGGTGAGGCAATGTGATGTGGGACGATCGTTCCGGAAAAAGCAAACGTAAAAAAACACACCCATATTGGCATTCAATGCATTGTGAGAGAGACGAAATGAGGATAATGGGCACTTGGTGTGGGACGAAGCAAAGCAGGATGGCGGATATTCTTAGTAAATTTATGTACAATACACAACACAACGGCCACACACACACACACACACACACACACACACACACAAACACGTACACACATACAGACAGACGTAGTGTTAATGGGTCTAGTCGTACAATTAATGCTTAACAATAGATAACTTTATCTGGTGTAAATGTTATCCTTAAGAAGCTGTACCGTTTCCGAAACAAAACGGCAAGCAACTATATCCAAAACAAATTCCGACAAAAAATCACAACCAACCAACCAAGAGATACACCTCTGTAATCGATTCGACGTAACTTGGTTGTATTTCACCGATCGGTTTTTTTTGCGTTTGAATGTTCGTGCTCGATTTAATTCCAATTGAGTGGGCGACGAAAGCGGTGAATGCAAGGTGAAGCTGCACAACTGCAGCAAACGCATGATGAGTGAGACTAAGGTGATGCAGTTGGAAAAGACTCTAAGCGCAATACTAAAAAGAACGCAAAAACAGCGTAGCAATGTTTGAATCTAACACGGTACATGTTGAAGCGAGATGGATGCATTTATTCAATTAAGTATAACAACAGACAGCAGATAGATTCGTACGCGAAAAAGCGGTTCACTTGACGCTTAATGCTCGTCCTGTTGCGGTACGTTATTGTTGTTGTTTTATTTCGTACAAAATTGTGAAAAAGCTAAAACAAAAGCAAAAAAAAGCACTCATGATGAAATTGAAAACTTTGTTATGGTTTAGGATTAGGATATAGTGTATTTATTTATTTTTGTATTCTTACCCCTTCCCTTAAATTGACGGTGACTTTGAATTGACGGTGCGTTTCGCTGAATAAAACAGAAATGATCATGACGATGTAAACGTATGATATTCATCGGGATTTGTTTGAACTTGCTTAACACTTTAAGCGCCGTGTCATATAAATTCGTATGACGGCTTTGCTCACCGTTCAGCTTTGCATCTGACGCTCAGTAATTCTCTTGAGAACGAAC
>KI919344.1:0-29046 GCA_000473525.2 Anopheles melas | reverse complement strand
CTGTCGCTCTCATCGCTCTCTTGCCATGCGCTACGTGCTCACTCAAAAACTGTGACGTCAGGCCGGCGGTCAAAGTGTTAATATCGCAACAAGATTAAAGAAAAGAGTGGGTGAAAGTATATCACATTTGATTTTTGTTTTTCTACATGTAGCGTGTTTTATAATTTAGTTTACTACTTATTTTATAAAAAAAACTGTTAATAAACGGATGACTTCGCAGGCAATCGTTTTTACTGTACAAAAAAACTGTTTTGGTATAACAGACTTTTCATAATAGTCTAAGGTCTCACACATAGATGGCGCTGGTCGAAAACGTTAGTTTAAGATAAATCGATTGAATTTAATCGTTTGAATGTTCGCTGTTTAACGTATAAACATATTCAGTCAATACTTATTTTCCATTGTTTTATATTTTTGCAGTACCTTCCTAGTTGCTAGTAAAGGGACAAACAATGCTACTCATACTAGAACAAATATTTGCCATTCCACGTGCACACCAGGCGCCTCCATCGAGAGGAGAAAGGCCTATTAGTCTTATGAATTTCAATTCCATTTTCTTTCTTCACATGCACTCCAATGCGTATCAAGTTTTGGTTACTATTTTTGACAGTCTTTATTCATGGTTGCTGTGGGTGTTTATTGTTATTTTGGGAGGGCCTGTGTACGGTACAGAGATACGATACGATAGCAGGTCTACCAGTGCTTATGCAGACGATTTTCCGAATCCTTTCAAATCAGATTTGCTTTTGAGTGTTTCTATATTTTTGCTTCGATCACACAAAGCAATTTCGATACACATCAAACTACACTTTCCCTCCGCCGCAGAGGCAAGCCGGAGCAGAGTTTATTTTTTTATTCAGTATTGCCTTTAGCGAGGACAACGAATCGTTCATATTTGAAATAAATGTATGTTTTTTAATCATCTATTTGGAAATCAAATTCTGATCAGCGCAGAAAATCCTTAAAAATAGTTTGTCATTAAAATAATTTCCAAAAAGCTTCTCCACAACACTACACTACGGGAGTCGGCTAGCGGCTGCTCTATCCCACTCGTCATAAATACACAACTCACACACACATGCACACAAAGATACACGCATATACACACACACACACACTTACACATACAAAATCAACATATACACCAAACAGCGATCCATATCCACAGTCGTTAACTAGGTGTGTGAATCATCAGTTGCCTTTTGTTGCATTAATATCGGTTTTGTATTCTTGTGCGAAGGGCGGGGATATGGTTTCACTGTGGCACTTTAGCAGCAACCACAGCATGTAATATAGTTAACAGTACGGGTTGTTAGTTTAACATCTTGCAGACTAATTTGTTCATCATACACGCTACTAATGTGTATAGGTTCGCAAAGTCATCTGGTGAATGGTGTTGACCGTCAACTTACTGACTGGTCAGCTAATATAACGTGAAAAACAACCTTGACATTCGCTCTGTTTCTGTTTAACCCTCTTTAACAGCAATATACGTATCTAGCCAAGGTCATCCGCATGCATTGCTACACTATATACAAAACATTTCACGCACATAAACACACGCACAAACTAATATTGTTGTTATTAATCAACGCTATCCTCATTAAGCAGTGCGGAATGTTTGAATTACCCGTTGTTCATTGTTTAAGCTAGGAATTATCTCACTTGAAAGTTTGTAACCAGTACTAGTTTGGTGAAATTGATTCAGCTATGTTATTCCTACATCGCCCTACCTGCTCCTGTATATTATTCAACCGTTTTTTGGAAGGAAAGTAATTGTTCCATACATAGCTTCTGTACGCTAAGTGTATTCACAACTAACACACATAACTATCGTTTGCTTGGCTAACTCTGCTTGCTATTTTTTGCACAATAGAACAACAAAATATCACAAAACTTAGCTCCTGTTAAGTGACAATTCCAGCCTGACCTTATGAAACATATTCCTTAGCTATACCCATTGGGACCTTAATGCGGTGGATTGTCGGTTTTGGATTGCTGTTGTAAAATTAATAAGCTAACATTGTTGTTCCCTAATGGAAAACATTGAACATTGATCCATCTTGTTTTCTAAACAACTGACTCTTAATCGGCATTAATGCATAATTTCCGCAGGATAAATGCATATCAAATACGAACCTCAGAATTGTCACATAAAAATACAACATTAACGCAAAACATAATTCACAGTTCAGTTTAACTAGTAATAAAACAACTAATCGAATCCAAATCAACACCTTTCTTTACAAAGCTTTGTACTAAATCACGAACAGCTAGCAGGCTTTCAACGGCAGAAAGATGATTCTGTTCGAAGAATGAAACATTTCAAGAAATGAAACGGCATGAAACGGTAAACCCACTGGGAAACATTTCAGCGATACTGCTTCCAAAAAAGTTCACACGGTACTGTTTGGCGTAGAATGAAACGAAGCTTTCTTTTAAATTTTATAGTATTGCCTAACAGCTTGATCGCTATCATCGATTCATTTTTCGTCAGTGACACAAAAAATCCCTCATCCTTGCCTGTGCACCTATGAACACCTACAAAATTCATTCATTTTATTCTGCCTAGATTTTGATATATTGCGAGTACCGGTCGCCGCTCATCTGCTGTCAGACCCACCGGCATGCTAAACAGTTACATCTAGTGTTACATCTACTGTGGGGCCGTCTGTATTTATCTCGTTTTGTTGCCTCAATCCTCCTTTCGCTGAAGCGGAAGGTGCAAAGGAAGAGGTGGATTTAATAACACCTACAATTATTGCTACATTTCACACTAGTGGGCGGTCTAAGTACGTGGGTGCCCGGTTTCGCCAGCGGGATCATCAACGGCAGCGCAGACGACAGTCACTGGGAATATCATTTTGTACGAGGGATCGAGTGAAAGGAAAAACAAATGCAATAAAAAAACGAGAAAATAACTTTGTCGATGCTAAAACCGATTCGGTGAGACTTTTTAGGGATAGTTACATTCCTCCTCGAATAGAATGTGTAAAAGCAAACCTAGCTGTCTCTAACTAAGGTTAACAGGGCATTGTTTGTTGCTTTTAGTCATGCAATTGCGATTTGTGCGTTTATACCTTGACGCTTTTGTCTATGCGAATGTGCGCAATCAGCATCACCATGTCGAACTTAAACCATATCGTTCCTTCTCTAGTTGCATGGAAAATCCGCTTACTACCAAGCTAGGTCGTGCAAGTTTCAAGAACCATTGGAACCTGTCGCAACCGAAAAAAAACCTGCAAATGACCGTAAAAGCACAGTCGAGGTTACTCACGATCCCGGTACGGCGGAAGCAACATTCACCAACAACAGGTAGCCAATTCCCCGGCCCCGGTGGGAACCGAAAGCCGATGGGTAAATAACGCTGAAAGCGTTTTCACCTTCCGTGTGTTTGCTTTCCGTGCGTGGCTCTCCTCCTCTGTCTGTGTAATTGTGTGTGTGTGTGTACACAATGAACATTGTGTACCGAAGATTGCAAGCTTTCGATACACACAAACAACCTACCCCCCCCCCCCCTCTGACCCGCACATCCGATACACACTGTTTGTCAATATTTGTGTCCTGCCATAGGCAGAGTCGCACGAATTGATCAAAGCTGACACAAGCTGCCGCGCAGGGAAGTGAGCAAACAGTGTTCGCCTTTTACCCAATTTCGCCCCCGTACTATACCGGGCTGTATCGCCGATGGTGCGCCATTCTTTGCCGTGTCCAATGCCGAGGGCCAAATGTGTCCCCAAACACAGGAGCACACCCGAGCAGCATCTGTCTAATTCGATTTTGAACCAGCACAACGCAGACATCATTCGGTTTTTCTGTCATTTTTTTCTGCTGCGGGTATTTTGTTGCTCGCTTCTTATTCGAATTTGTGACACCTCACAGCAGGGTGCGGGCTGGGCTGGCCTCCTTCGAGCAAAACCGTTCAATTATGCAGCACAAAGTGTCAGTCACGATCAGCGCGATGATACCCTGTGGAGCGAAAGCTTACCGCAGAGCTTATCAACACTTTTCCCTGGGCGCGGGTGGATTCGGTGGAAGAAGTGGAAAATGGGAAAGGATGCGGTTGCTACCTTGTTAGGTTGATAAAGTAGAGAAAAGCTACCCCCGAATACAGAAGTACAGCGCACAATGTTTGATGAGAACATTCATCACGCATGGTACACTCGATCCACTGGGAACGAGGATTTGTTACGTTTCACTTGTTTGTTTTTTTTTTTGTTTGCGCAAGGACATACCAGAAACAACAAAAACTACGAAAAAAATACACCCTTTTCTCCGAGTGTATACGTCCCCTCCAACGCAGTACGATAGCATGCGTGTGTGTGTTAACGAAAGAGGAAAAATGGAGCCGAAATGAAAGATGAAGTTTCCTTACAGCCTACGGGTATGCACTTAATACTACACGTAGTAGACGCTGTGCCCGTACGGGCTGCGGCGAACGAAGCAGGGCAGCAGCGACTGGAGCGTGTTCCGGAACGCTTCCCGGAAGTCCCGGTTGAAGTAGGCGTAGATGAGCGGATTGAGCGTCGAGTTGAAGTACCCGATCCAGAACAGTACCGTGATGACAACATCTGGGCAAGGGCAGGCTTCCTCGCCACACAGCGTCGTGATGACGTACCTGAGGGTTAACGTACGAAGGAAGAAATGTTAGAACAGTACCTGAAGTAAAGTGATAGCAAACATTTTTGCATTCGTGTATTGGGATAGAGCAAAGACGACAAACATGAATAAATATTTAGTCGATGGGTGGATCGGATGGATGGTTAGCGTTGTTTGTATTGTTTTAGTCTTTATAGGGTGAAACAACTTTACCTCTTCCTCTGAATGGTAATAATTGTACGCTTTGATAAAGCTGTCAGCCGGTCTCATAGTCGGCAGTCGTTCACTCGTACGACTTAAAAACACGCCCGTCATGGGTTCAAGTCCCAAACGGACCGTGTCACCATACGTAGGACTGACAAGCCATGCTATGAGGGGTAATCCATAAGTCACTGAAAGCCAAGCCCACAAGTGGTACAGGCCTGGCCTTGACCGACAACAGTTTTTTGAGCCAAAGAAGAAGAAGATAAAGCTGATGCCTCTATATATATGATATATTGCCAAGACGACAAACATGAATAAATATTTAGTCGATGGGTGGATCGGATGGATGGTTAGCGTTGTTTGTATTGTTTTAGTCTTTATAGGGTGAAACAACTTTACCTCTTCCTCTGAATGGTAATAATTGTACGCTTTGATAAAGCTGTCTCATAGTCGGCAGTCGTCCACTCGTACGACTTAACAACACGCTCGTCATGGGTTCAAGTCCCAAACGGACCGTGTCACCATACGTAGGACTGACAAGCCATGCTATGAGGGGTAATCCATAAGTCACTGAAAGCCAAGCCCACAAGTGGTACAGGCCTGGCCTTGAGACGACAAACATGAATAAATATTTAGTCGATGGGTGGATCGGATGGATGGTTAGCGTTGTTTGTATTGTTTTAGTCTTTATAGGGTGAAACAACTTTACCTCTTCCTCTGAATGGTAATAATTGTACGCTTTGATAAAGCTGTCAGCCGGTCTCATAGTCGGCAGTCATCCACTCGTACGACTTAACAACACGCCCGTCATGGGTTCAAGTCCCAAACGGACCGTGTCACCATACGTAGGACTGACAAGCCATGCTATGAGGGGTAATCCATAAGTCACTGAAAGCCAAGCCCACAAGTGGTACAGGCATGGCCTTGACCAACAACAGTTGTTGAGCCAAAGAAGAAGAAGATAAAGCTGATGCCTCTATATATATGATATATTGCCAAGACGAGGAAGGATTTTGTTGATTTATAAAGCAAAGCAACATAGCAGTTACGTTAAGTAATCGATTCTATGAATTATCTGCCTTGCACAACTAAGAAAAGAGGTTATTTGTATGCCTTTTTTCACTGCGGTTTGTACAATTCGACGTTTTGACTAAAATTTGCCATGATTTACTTGTGATGGTTTTTGTGATACAAAGGAATTTTTTCTGTTTTTTTTTTTTGTTTTTTTTTTAAACAATAATAACAGTTATTTCAAGGTTTTGAATGCTGATACACTGGATTAGACCGCCTCGGCCTGGTACGTTACGTAACAAAATTTTTGCATAATAAATTCAGTAATTGCCAAAGTTGGATGCTTACATCACTGCTATGTGCACTTACCATGATTGAAACCTATAGTCTATAACAACTTAAAGTGCATTACTTTGCTAAACGATCGTATTGTAAGCTGTATAAAACAGATTAAGAGATTGCAAATGCTTCCAAATTTCTTTATACCAGCGCGATGTTGGACAATATAAACCCAAAAACAAAAACCACTACATTCCAACAGCAGAAATCAAGTAAAACAAACAAATCCAACAATTTCATTAGCCGGTACCGGAAGCGGCATTACGCTTGTCCAAACTCGTTTAAACTTGAGCTTGCTTTTTATATTCCATTTTGTCCGCCGGTCCCTCCTTCCCTCGTCACAGTAATTGTAGCGGAAAAAAGCACCACTTTACATTCCGTTTTGTTTTATCCGACTTTAGATTGTGTGTAATCCGAAAAATCGGTTTCCTGTGGTAGCACCTAACAAACCGGTACACCGGTATTCCGTCGGTGGATGATACCATGCCTCACACACAAACAGAAAGAAAGCAGAAACAAACCAAACTTCCGAAAACGAGAACCTTTGATTGCTGTTGGCAGTGTTTAGCAGTGAGGTGACATTGAAAGGCAGACAGCAGCAGCAGCAGCAGCATATTTACAAGAAGCCAGTTCTGCCCGACCGTACCCGACTACGACTTGACATATGTTGACAGGTTGCTCAAATCAACGTGTACAGCTCACATATGGGTTTCACGGTACAACGCTACGCTACTATTGCTGTCCGTAATTGTTTGTGCGTTCGTCGTTTCCACTTTCACTGCGCCACGCGGGGAGTGGGTAGAGAATTCACCCTGAATGATAAACAGATGGATTATCCGAAGCTCAGTGCTCCAACACGCGCTCGTCAAAAGTGTACGCCAGCACTCACGTGACGTTTCCCCAGGGGCAATACGCTTACGGATGGGTGGTCGGGCAGGATGCTTGGGAACCTACAAAGAACGCATAACGAACGGTTTGCTCGGAGCGGAGCGGAGTAAATACAAATAAAAAAAAAACAAACGCTAGTCCCGGAAAAATGTCCTGCCCGTCTCCGATTACGGCCACTTTTCACTTTTGATTCGCGGCAATCATTCTTGCGGATAACGAGCCGTTGAGTGGCTGCTGCTGCGCCGCTTGCTCGTTCGTCGCGTGCGGGTCGGGTGGGTGTTTGACCGGGACCAAACCCTGGGATGGTTGGGTGTTTGGGGCCGAAACGAGCGGGATGAGCGGATTTTCATTCGAAACTTTACCGAAGCTGTGAGGCCTTTTTCTTTTTTCCTCTCCCATTTCTGGGGGGGGCGGGGGATTGTTTATGGTGCCTTCTTCTTATTTCTTTCCCATTTCTACCCACCCCGTTACGCTCTACTTATTTAGTTGTTGAAATAAAGCTTTTGCCTGTGTGTCGGTTAATGGAAACGATATTCATGGCGCATGGTTCCGTTGTTACTGTGCATAGGATTTCACAACCGTGTCCGAGTTGCTGGCGCTTGGAAAGTGGAAAAATCCTACGCATTAATTGAGCGTTTCCATTTAACCGGTGACAGTGACGAAGAAGATGGAAGGAAAAAGTGCCCGCAGACATTTTTAAACGATCGTTGAATGAGCGCATGAAATGTGATTGAATTTGTTTTCCATGCGCTTATTTTTACTTATCAAACGTTTGATCAATTGATTATCTCTCAGTTATCTCTCAAAGAATTGAAAGGACAAAAATATGAGATTCTTTGAAATAGATAATATCACATACAACCTACAATCAATATAATATAATTAAAGTAACAATCAGACAATCAAGACCACTAGTGATCAACAAACATTTGGAATTCATTGAAGCTATTAATGGTCGTTAACATTATTGTTATTATTGTGTGATGGCACTGCTCCAATGGATCATACTTTAATTTGAAGGTGTGCCTTTAACACAACAACTTTACCTTTGCTTATTTTGCTTACGTAGGTCGTTTTATGAATGATTAATTAATTGAAAAACATTAGTTGCTGGTTAATTTTACAGATAGTTCATTACTTCCGATGCATTGCCAGAACCCACACTCACACATTGTAGCGATTATCAAATTGTACTGAAAGCTGCTGTGCTGCAACACCTCCACATTCTCTACCACACCTTTCCGCTGTATAAAACATCCAAAATTAACGGTCGAACACACTTGTTGAAATGGAAAGAAATGTACCCACAAAAAAAAGCCGATACGATGTTTTTAATGAAATTAATTACCAAACAGTTATCGTCGTAACGCATCAGAGCGTCACCATCGGGACGCTAGCTCAATCAAATGGAAAATCGGTCAATCAACTGCTCGCTTTCCTCCTCCTCCTCCTCCCCCCCCCCCATACGATGGTGCACTGAGTGCAGTAGCAGGCAGCTTTTTTGTTGCCGACTTCGTTCCATCGATGCACACGATTGCATGTCCCGGTGGGATGGCGGCAGCGAAAACAAACGATCGCTTTGATTTGATTCATTTATGGTTCTTCATGCACGTCCGACGCGCTGCTGCTACTATTGCTGCTATGCTACTTCTATCGTCTGCTGTTTCTGCTCCACACCCGCAGTTGATCAATTTGCTATCCTGTACGCTCTGCATGTGTTAATCCAATTTGTGTTAATTATCAAACTACGCAGGTCCCGGGCGTGCATGGATAGAAAAAATCAAATAAAATCGTAGCTAAAATGGGGAGAGGGCACAGTGGATACGATTACTACTATCAAATTAATATGCTTTAGCTCAATGTGGTGCTAATTGCTTTGGTGTGGGCAATAGAGGAAATAGAGGAGCGGGTTGCACCGTGGCCACATTTGAGTTGCGGTGACAACGGTTTAAGTGCTGCACTAATTGCAACCGCCCGTGCATAAAATGATCCGCCTCTGCCGAGGGATGCGGTGAGGGATTATCGTTTCGCATATAATTGCGTACGAATTGTTTCCATTCACGCAGACGCAACTAAATGCTTCGCTAACGCACCGCATGCGTTCAGCAAACATCGGGAAGCGGTTCAATCGAAATGGGAGTGCAAAATAATACGTTTCATTTGCAGGTAACAGTCACGCGGGAGAGCGAAAGCATTCCATAACCGGAACCAGTTCCATGAAAATGATTTAAACAATCCACAGTTATTTTATTAATTAATTGCTGTGGAATTCAAATTGTTCGAACGTGTAATGTTATTTGATTGCAACAGGGAAAAAAGGATGTTTGCTTCTTTGATCTGTAAATAAAATCAATCTACATACTTCCGCCAGCGACCAGAAGCATGGCTAACAGGTTGATTAATCATATTACTGGAATATATGGTGGTCGCAGTAAATCCGATGAAATAAAAAAGAGAAAAAAAATCAACAATCCTTGGTTAGTCCTAGGTGGGGCATTTTTTACAATATTAATTAGATTTAGCCTTTCGCTGTACGAGAATGCTCCGCTACCTTGGGTCGTTGCTACCAATTGTGTATCCTTTTACATTGTCTCGAAAGACACAGTGTCCACCCCACCGCTCTCGGCATCGAAAGGAAAGAAGTAATACTCACCAGAGAAAGAATGGCAGCCAGCAGAGCAGAAACACTCCCATGATGATGCCGAGTGTCCGGGCCGCCTTATGTTCCGCCCGCCAGCCCTTCGAGGGACGGGTCGAGGTGCCACCTGTCATGCCGCCAGGTGCGCCGTCCGATAGTGTCGCACCACCCCCGGGGAGTTTTTCGGTGAAGCCGGCCATTTTAATTAGATTTCCGTTCGATCGAAGCGCATACGCGCGGTGGTCCGTGTTGTTGATCCCGGACGAGCCCGGACGTGGCCATCCATCGCCGGTAAGGAAAGATGGGGAGCCCAGGTGTGTGTTGGTAGGTGTGGGCGTGTGTTCGATGTTTGATGTTTAGATGACGCCATTGATGGTTGACAAACAGGGCAAGCGATCGATCCGACCCGATCCGGCAGCCGATGGGCACGTGTCCCGGGTTGTGCAGCGCACCCAAATGCCGACGAGAAATGTGCCGGGAGCGGGTGGTTGAAAAAAAGAAAAGAACAGAGCGAAACACTCGTAAGCAAAGGAGGGGAAAGAATAATTAAATCACGTATTCGGGAGATAGGCTCCGTCGCAGCGAGCGAGAGAAGAGCGAAACAAAAACAGGAGCAACAATACCATGCCCTTTCGATGTCGGTTTCACAAATAACAAATTGCGATGAAACAGAACAAAAAACCTTCAATATGGAGAGCGACAAACCATCCGATGCGCCTGATGCTCTGATGCTTGTGATTGTGCTTTTTCCTGTCTTTCTTTCTTATACTATTTTACCCATACACTGATTTAGCGTTACCTACGAATGGCGTACAAATTGTTTCCAAGCTAACGTGTCATCAAACGACGCTCAAGCATCAAATATTACTCTTTAAAGCTCAACAAATACAATGCATACAAACCAAACAATCTAAAGGCAACACATTTATAAACTCCCATACACCGAACCACATCTCATCCTCCTCCTAAGTTTGATTGTTTTCATAACAGACCCACAGACCGGAGTGTCCTTTCTAGTTCGCACGCCAGCATAATCGCAAAGCGGATTATTATTTTTTCACTCACTGGTGTAAAAATAAACATTGTCTCAGGGTATGGTCGGCTTTGGTACACTTCTTGGAAATAAAGTCTAAAGCATGGGCACGGGATGGTTTCAATATCTCGGCGCTCGAGACCTGTTCGAGAGGCGCACTCGAAGCACATGGTTTATGGAACGTGCCGGAAAAAAACACACACACAAGATAGCATGTTTATTTATTTAATACAAACATAAAACAGAAGGGAATGGGACGCAACGAACTGAAAAGAATGGTAAAAGTGCTATATTGCAAACCGTGTATGGTTTTGTAATTCAACTGAAAATTCCTTAAAATTTAGAACAAAAGACCGTAACGCATACACAAGCGTGTGACCAGTAACACGAACATCACAGAAATATGCAACAACAAACATATGAACACAATTTGTGGTGGAAACGCCACCAACAACGATTATTATAATACAACTAATCATTACATTAACAAACACACATACCGAACGTGGTTCCGGAGCACATTTTCAAGTTGACATGACCAACAAACGCACCAACATAAAAGAGTGAATTTTACTTCAAAATAAAAACACACAAAAAATTTAAATACCCATACCACCAACAACCATACCGTTCGCATGACTTCATCAAATAGAAATAAGCCACAACACTCCCATAAGTTGCTCAGTAAGTTCTTTCTTTTTTCGCACCCCTTTATCCGCCACGTAACGAAACATTCACCATCAGCCAAAGCCGCAAGCAAACGGGTAGTGGTTTTGTGCTCACTTCACCGTATAAACTACGTGGAAGGATAGGCAACAGCAACAGCAACAAAATGTTTGAACTAAGTATAACCCTTCACTTTTCGAACAAGAGCGCAAAGGAGAAAACCGAAAAGTGACCAAGAGAATTGCAAATACCATCCTCGTTCGATTCTAAGCAAGCAAATGTGTGTTAGTGTTTTTTCCTCTTCGTCTATTCCTTCTATCTTCTGCAACTGACAGCGCACCCGCTAACACACGTTGACCTTTTTTTTTGTTTGTATCTCCATCTCCCACAATTTACCACAAACCGGCGAAAGCTTTGATCGTGACTATTTTTTACAACTTGCGTCACCGGGCGAACGGCCATGGTTGGTAGTGAACGAAATGAAGCAGTAATTGTTGAACGTTGCTTTCTGCAGTTTGCGCAAAAGTCGTACAGGCACGAACAAGGAACATTTGGTATTAAGGCACATCAGCGGATGCACCGAAAGTGGCATAACTAACGATAAAAAAAAAAACTAAATTCACAACGCACTGCCAACCGATGATCGTCTGATAGACCAGACAAGACTGTCTGCTTTTGAACAGGAGTTTTTGCGACCAGTCGCAAAGTTATTCGCCGGTAGACACGTTTTCGGATCGTTGAGCCTACGGTGTCTATCTTGCCGGTTGCATCGTTAGCGGAAATAAATTATCGCTCAGTGAAGCGATACGCTCATTTGCGTTGCTAAATGCTGAACAACTAACCGGATTGTTCGGTTACAATCTAGATAATGCAAAAGTTGCTTTCTTTTGTGTATGCCATTCATTCAAATATTATAAACAATAGAGGAAAGGAAACGATGAAACCCAAACGATGAAATGCGCTCCGAAGAACAATGGTGATTTTGTTTTTGCTTTTGCAGAGTATAAAAATAAGGATTGTTTTGAAAATCATTCACCATGTAAAATGAGTACGCTTTTGATTAAAATCAAGCGGCAGCAACGTAAGAAAAAATAATCCGGTCGTGTGAGCAATCGTATTCATTCGAAATATTCTTACTTGGTTTGTGACAATTCTAGACATTTTGTAAAAATACTGAACCCTTTTCCCTTTTACGATCGTAGGCTGAACGTGTATAGCAGTTTTCGAGCAGTACATTGTGGGACACATCTGTCAATCCCTGCCTACAATTGTTCGAAAGACCAGGTGGTATCATAACCTGTTTTTTATAACCAAATTTGTACGTCACTTTTTGACAGGACGGGTGAAAATTTCTGCTCGAACAGGCTTGCTGGTAACTTGAGGAATACACAAAACACTCTTAAAATCTTCATTCTATATACTAAAAGTTCTTCAAACGCGTGCAATGCTGATAACTGTAAGCTGAATCAAATCAGAACTACTCAACATCCAATTTTGTTTTGATACAACATCTTCCATGAGGACACTTTGATACTAGAGTCCTCTACCTGATCTCTTTAATGCACCTTGGGATAAATTAAAGCATTGTTTTGACATTTTTTCGAGCAGATACTCGAAACTTTTTCTAGCCTTGTGGCTGAAATAATCGAGGCTGAAAATGGCATGCTGGGCCGGTCTGGTGGGACAGTTGTCAACTCGTACGACTTAACAACATGCCCGTCATGGGTTCAAGTCCCGGATAGACCGCGTCCCCATACGTAGGACTGGCTATCCTACTATGGTAAAAATAAGTCACTGAAAGCCAAGCTCACTTCACCAGTATGGGGTACAGGCAGGCCTTGATCGACAACGGTTGTTGTGCCAAAGAAGAAGAAGAAAATGGCAGACTAGTTTTATGTGTGATTTTGTATAGAGTGTTGACAAGGTTTCAGCCACCAACTGTCAAACTCCATATAAAAAGCTCGCTAGTATCGTGATAGGCCCCACTAATAGAAAATGTATGTTATTTAAACAAATGAAAGTCAATTTTATTGCCAGTTATGCAGCTTAGCACAAGCAAAATGTAAATCATCTAACGGGAAGCATCAATTTACATTCTCTAGCCTTTACCGTTCAGCTGCAACCACCGTTCCCCTGCATGGGATACAGCTACACACAGTCATCATTTGCAGCAGCACTAACTGCAATAACAGTTTAAATATTAATACCAACCAACCAATGCAAAGCCATGTAACCACCGTCCCCGTATTGTGCGGCGTGCGTATCGGTTAAGCTTTGTGCATCCACGTATTCGCTCATTTGGAATAGTTATAAAACTGAATTTCCATCACTTAACACGTCCACCGTGCCCATCTCGCCGGTTCCGGTCAATTAATTACGCAACGGAGCTTTTATCGTTCGGTTTGGAGCGGCTTTAGCCTTTCCCAACTGTACTGTTTTCGCTAGAAATGGTAGGGAAAATGGTGAGCTCGCTAATGTTCTGCTAAGTGCTCACAAAAAGGTGACGCTTTACAGGATCTAACCGTTTGCTAATCCTAATGGATTAAATGAATGCGTGTTTTTACTATTAGCAGCGCTACGCTAATGAACTAATGTGCCGTTTTGCAGCAGGCATTAAAGGAACGGGGGTTTAATGCAAACAAAATGGATGGGAACGGGAAAGTGTGATATAAGGGTGTAGCTAATCATTTGCCAAAAGCGGTACAGCTAAAGCAGTGTGTCGTAAACTAACGAAACGAACAAACCAGCCTAGATCTAGTGACTGTGTACCTAGAGTGATGCAAACAAACAGCTAGTAGGAAACAAAAAGCAAGAAATAGAAAGAGAAAGGGCAAGAGAGAGAGAGAGAGAGAACTAAGAAGCAAGCATTCCAGGCTGGTGAAAAGCGAAGCAAGCAGACATAGACAAACAATGACACAAGCGAGTGTTGCAGAGCGGCGTGCAGTAGCGACACGGAACGGAACGCAATGGCAACGGTTGGATGCGGCAGGCAAAGCAAGGCAAATGCGTCGTTTAGATAGCAGAAGAGGAGGAAGAAGAAGCAGAAGAAGACTATCGGACTGACCTTCTCCACATCCGACGCTGGAGCAGCGCGAATGCCGGCAGCCGGGCGGCACCGGGCTGGGCACGGCCAGCCGGTTTCCTCCCGCGCCCCCGGCACCGGTCGAGACGGTGGGAGAGGGTGGGCCAAAGTCGCACGCCCCGCCACAGGACGACACCTGCACGGAGGGCCCGGAGCACCGCAGCCCGTACCGCTTCAGATGGTTCCAGAGGCATTTGATCTTGCGGAACTTGTGGTGCCGGCAGGAGGCCGCCCCGGACCCATCGTCCTGGTGGCGGCCCCCGCCCCCATAGCAGCAGCCAGGCTGGTTCGCGTACCGTTGCTGCGGCTGATGCTGCTGCTGCCGCTGCTGCTGGTGTTGGTGGTCGTGTTGGTGTTGGTAGTTCCGGTGCTGTTGCGCTGCCGTTGCGCAGCAACCGTCCTCCTCCAGGTCCGTGTCGGTATCGTTGGCGTGCACCACATTGTCGTTGTTGATCACAATGCAAATGGCACCGCGGCGCTGATGCTTTTGGCTTGAGCCTGGTGCCAAGGTGTCGGTCGGGCGGTTGTGTGTAACAGGGAGGCGTGTGATGATTGAATTTGGGGTTTTAAGAACATTGGTTCATGTTTTTGTTGTTTTCGTTTTGATGTTGTCCAACATTTGCGTTTCCGGGCAATGAGGAGGGGGGAATGACGATGGGCGAGGAAAAGAACAGTGCACTCCAGATGGCAAAAGTACCACAAACAAACGATGGCTCGAAAAGGCTCGCGCAAGAAAGTATGCGACAGGGCGATAGGGCGTAGAGTAGAGATGAATTACGAAAGAGAATAATAAACAGAAGAGAGAGATAGAATGACAGAGAAAGAGAAATAGACCGAACAAGTGTACAAAGAGAGATATTCAATGTTGCAAACAGGAGAAGGAAACATCATTTAGAGTGATTGAAATAGAGAAGAAAAAACCGACATTCAATTTGGAAAACGTTGCGTTCCGGTCCCACTGGAGCTGCTAATGTGTGCGTCGCTGCGTGTGTATGTTCTCTCGAAACCCTCCAACCGAAAGCTTCTCAATTACCGTCAGATTCGTCAGTGCTCCTACTTCCTAAAATACCTTTCTTCTCTTCACTCCACTCGCACACCTACACCAAGGCAAAGGAAAACCGAGCAGATGGGAATTGGATGCTTTACGCCGCTTCCGGGCATCACTTGCTAATGGGCTTCATCGGATGGGCAAATCAATCAACAATTGAACCGAACCGTGTCGCACATTTTGGCGTCACAGGGGTATTTTTTTCTTTGCCTGTGTATGTTTATATGCGTGTATGGGTGTGTTTGTCTACGTGGCAGCACACCCGCTCGATGTTGGTTTTGCATTTTCATCCCGCTTTTATGATGCGGTGATGCGGTGGAAGCGGGTAAGGTTTCGGGCAAACGCACTCACAAAAGGCAAGCTTTCAGAGATCTGTTGTCTGCTGTTGTGTACTGCTCTTGCAAATCCCTAGAAAGCATCCATCAGGCAGAGTGCGATAACAATGGACAGTGGACCGTGCACACCGCGGGGACTGTCGCCGTTGGTGGTTGATGGTGCTCGATCACACACATGCCACACGCACACTGTCGGTTTTATGGTATGAAAAGAAAACCCCCCATTCGCCACCCCGGTTTGGTGTGGTTGTAGGCGGAGATAATATAAAAGCTACACAAAAAGAAGGTGAATTTAAGAGATCACCAATGGCGATTGTACTTGCGGTGGGAGCCAAAGAGCCAAACACTGCTTCCATTTTGTTGCTGTTTGATCGGCACCACACAATGGTTTAATCGTAAAGCAATGCATTTTAACGAACTTTTTGATTAATGTTGGTGTGGTGGTTGATTATTTCTGACATGCTTTGGACCTCGTGTACCCCTACGTTTCGCTGCGCCCTGTCACTCACGATACGTCCTCTATGCAACGATTGCTGTGCGTGTTTTAATTCGTTCCACCATCGCATTCCCCTTCTCTCTCTCTCTCTCTCTCTCTCTCTCTCTCTCTCTCTCTCTCTCTCTCTCTCTCTCTCTCTCTCTCTCTCTCTCCCCCCCCTCTTTCAACCCAGGTATCGGGGTTGTGGTTTGCGTTTCCATTGAAGCTGGGTAGCTGACAGTGTTGCCTATGTATTTAACTTTCCGCTTCACAGAAATGCAACGTCCTGCCCGGACGTACTTCCCGCGAAACCCAGTGCCCAGTGCACCAAAAAAGGTTGACGACATTGACGAGGGACCGACAGCACTTAGGGCACTGTTGAAAAGCAACATCATAAATCCATTTTCACTGCAGAATGGTTTATGTGGGAATTGGTCGTACATTGACATTGGCTAGCGGCTGAGCGTAATGGTTTTATGTTACTTTATTTACCGTTCAAGCCGAGGGTGCGATGGTCGTAGGTGTAAAATCTAAAAACGAGGGCGTAATGCTGCGGGTTGAGCCTCGGATTCGAAGTAAGACATTACGGTCTGTTAGCTGCCTCGTGCCTCGGTGATTGCTTATCACAGTGAAGACACATTTTCTATTATGCTTAAAGCTCAAACAGAAAGGGAAAGTCTAGTTTAGAAGCAGATGGGAATTAAGAAGCAGTTGACCACAAGGAAAGACAAGAGGTGTTTTGCAAAAAAGATTCCATCATAATAATAACCTTCAACGAAGTGGTTAAAAGAGACGGACGAGGAGCTAATCTACTCTCTTTCCTAACAAGCAGCGCTTAAATCTTCTTTCACTCATCACTCGAAGCGAATGGGCTCAGCATCATCTGCTTAACACGCTCAAGTGGGATAATATTAGCTTGTACGATTTAAATACACCAACAGGTATAATTGTTTTGTGTGCAGCTATAGAAATGAGAGTTATGTTGCGCACATATATACACATTTCTCCCGAATAAAGCACGAAATGAACGATAAACAAAGAAAAAACCCTGTAAATCTCTGCTTAAAATGTAGGCCATTGGATGTACCGAGAAACGCTCTCGAAACACTTCCACAAAAAAATGCCCCGCAAAGCAACGAAGTCAGCGTTCTGCATAACGAACGCTCATTAAATGCTGGCGATGATTTAATCCTCTACCATGGAGCAACTTTTTAATCAACTTTCTACAACTTTCCCCGGGTGTAGAAAGATCTCGTCAGCTATTTTCGCGGGCGAGAAACAGAGACAACACGCAACACAACAAGAACGAAAAAAAGATAGCACGATGAACGAGAGAGAGAGAAAAAAAAACAGACCGACAGCGGATCCCCGTGTCGTACGACAACAATCCGCTCGTAACTCCGCCACAGGGGTTTGCGCTTTAGTACACGATGGTCATTTGGGATTTTTTTTAGTCGCTGGGCTGTAGGCAAACTTTTAAAACCCATGTAGCGTGGGGAGCTGCTAGTTGGTGTGAAGCGAAACGAAACAAAGTGATGGAAAATAAAAACAAGGTATTATAAAACGCCAAAACTGTATCCAAATTTGATTTTGAGCGGCCCACGATGGAAACGCCTGGTAGATTGAGCGATGGAGGCGCCCGGTGCGCGGTGTGCGTTGAACAATAACTTGAGTAAATCGGTTCGTAATCCGATTTACAGATCGGAAACAAAAAAAAATAATAATAAAAAGTTACCCCTCCCATCCCACCCAATCAGTGGATGTGCTGGTTGGAGTGTGGTGCTATTGAATTCGAATTTGCTGAACAAGTTGCGGTGTGAAAAATAATCATGGTAAGCACCTTTTACCTTTCTCCCGCCATCGGACACTCGCTTACGCTTTAATTAACGACTAACTTTTTCCCATCAACAGGCAGAAATTGAGTGTCCCGAAATAGAACCATTGCCGAAAGCAGGTTATTTTAAAACCATTGCTTACGTAAGAAATTAATTATCTTTCATGATTACCACCATGCAGTAAGGTGGCACTCGCCCCAGCACTTTGCTCTTAGTCTGATGTCGCGGTGCGTTTTATCGTGCCATGCGGCTTTTTTTTTCGATATCAGAATTCATCGACCACGCACGCAAATACGTGTAATTAAATTCTCGATAAGTTGCCCATAAATGGTTTGTCCTTGCTTCAAATGATCTCGCGCAGCGAATGGAACCAAACCGAGCGAAGCAACGACCGGCACGTGGGCTACGGTAGAATTTGATCATCGTCTCCATTTTTGCTTCGTTTGTTGAATGCGGTTCGTATCTTGTTATTCATGTTCGTGCAGATTTGGCCTGTCTGGTCACTGGGGACAAGCTGTGTGGATTTTTTGTTTGTCTGCTGCTGCTGCTCCTGGGGCAGCTGTGAATTGGGACCAACTTCATAATTCGACCTCGAGGCAGGTCACGGCAGCATTCCACAAGCGCCAACGAGCCTCTGACCAGCGTTGTAGGTGTTGTGGAATGTTTGAGCGCCAGAGAAATACAAAAATAACACCTGCGTTCATCTAAACAAAAACAACAAAGAAACAGACACACACACACACACTCACACCGAGACGCATTAACCAACACACAAAATAGAGAGGAAAGAGAAGAGTCAGGTGCACGAGGAAGGTATAGAATACACAATGCCTAACGAGCACGCGTGAGAGTTGTCCTAGAACGATCATTTCAAACACATACACACACACACTCATACACAGCCAAGGAAGGGAAAGAGAACAACAAACACACACACTCAAGGTTCACACAGCGCGTGGAAGATAGTCACGGGGAAGAAAATAAAAACAGGCAGAAAAGATTGTAGAGGTTTTGCACCAAGCAAAACATACAACGACAGTATCAGAGCATCAGTTTGTACTCGGGCTGTAAACCACACAGATGTGCCGCTTTAAAAAAAATCCTTCTGCCAAGAAGACAATCTTTGGAGGGTTTGTTATACACGCAACATTAAATACGGAATTAGATACATCGTGGAAATAATTGACACAAACATACTGAAACCTATCGGGACCGGAACGCCAATGGATCATTTTACAATGCAATACCTGGTTTAGATACAAAATTCTAACAATTACCATTGCAAGGGAAAACAGACACACACACTTACGCACACATCGTAGTATGGCGGATGGGCTCAATGTTGTTTTGTAATTTGTTTGCTTTTGATATTAAATATTTTATTTAAACAAATGGTTTAAACTTGACAACATGTAATTACGCAATTAATGCCTTTCTTTACCATCCATCCTCTACCAGCAATCGTGCATAAGTGTGTGCCGTGTATCGGATAACAAAAGAAAAACAATATGCCTACTTCAATCGAAACGAGGAAGGGGACCATCAATACACCGACATTGGATAAAAAAAAAACACACGCCAAGAGGAAAGAGACGACGAACGCGCCCGGGATGAATGTATGAGGAAATGAGGTGCAAATGAGAGTGCGCAGATGTCCGGTGTGTGCGTGTGAGAGTATTTGTGTGCTGTGCTAAACGTGGTTGCGTTGGACGCAAAAGGCTAAAACACACAAAAGTGCTACTCACTCGTGGAGCTGTTCGAGCGTCCGCCAGCGGTCGCAGTTCCTCCACCACTGCCGTTGCGGTTGTTCAGCTGAAAGCTCGCGTCATCGTCCGGATTGTCGCCCGCCTGGAAGTTGATCACGTTGATGTTGTACGTCACCGTGGAGGACTGGCGCTTGCGGCCGAGCCGTGGGTGATGCTGCGGCGACGGCGTCATGATCGATGGGGCACGCGACGGCGTGACCGTGCGCGAGGTGGGCGAAACCGTCGCCCCGGTATGGCTGTTGTCGATCACGATGTCGGGATTGTCCGCCAGCATCATCATCATCTCGCTCGCGATGTCGATCGTGGTGACGGTGGCCGGTGCCGACGTCGGCACCTTTGGCAGCTTCTCCTTCGGGCTCGTCGCGACCAGATCGAGCGAGATGGTTGACGCCTCGCTGAGCTGAATGTTGACCGGGCTGCAGCGTGCGTTGAGCGACACGTTCAGGGCGGTGGAGAGTTGATTGTCGGGACCGGCCGGGGGCTTCACCGATCGCACACCGTCCTCACCGGCCGGCCCGTTGATCGTCGATATGAGGTCGATCACTTTCGCTCCCTCCGCCGATGGTTCGGATGTACCGTCGCTCCGGTCGGTCACCTTCAGGCTGGACGCTTTGATCAGCGCGCCCTCGTCCGCCACCAGCTCCTTCACGGTGGGGCTGTTCAGGGCGGGTCGCGAGCCCGTGAACCCATGGTCAAAGCAGCCGATCAGGATGTCCGGCGTACCCATCGTACCGGACCCGATGACGCTTTCCGTACCGCCGTCGACTCCACCTGCCAGCCCAACTGCTGCCGGTGATGCACCACCGGTCTCCGCCGCTCCACCATTTCCCTCGCCGTTTAGCACGATCTTAAAGATACCGTCCCGGGCCACCTCACTGCCGACGAGATTCTTGAAGCACCGGCGAGCGACTCCCTCGTCCTGCTGCTGCTGCTTCTGTAGCCCGACGCTGAAGTCCGAATCGCTCAGCGCGTACATCAGCTCCTTCTCGTCCTTGTTGCAGTTCTTCAGGCTGTTGGTGTTTTTGCCCAGCTTCTGCCGCTGCTTCTCGATCATCGTGAGAAAGTCGGACTCGCTCGCCGCAATCTGGTGCCGCTTGTGCGTGTTCACCTCCTTCTCCGAGTCTCCTCCTTTGTTCAGCGACGAGGCCACATTGATCAGATCCAGTATGTTGTTGTTCGAGCGGTTGTCGTTGTTTTTGTTGTTCCGCTCGACCGATCGGTTGTTGTTCAGCTGGTTGCCAGCGATGGCGCTGGCACTGCCCGTCACTGCACCCACCGTACCGCTACCACCACCACCGCCGCCTCCCGTTCCACCTGCCCCACCCTTGATGTACGTCTTCAGTAAACTGTTGCGCGAGAAGAAGGGCTGGAAGAAGTTGATTTGCCGGAAGCTGTCTTTGCGCGAGGCCCGACGTTGCTGCTGATCGTTCGGCTGTTGCTGCTGCTGCTGCTGTGCCTCTTTTATGTGTATCGGTTCCGAGCCGGAGTAGCGCAGATTGTTCTCGTAGTGCAGCGGAAAGATGGACGACACGCTGTCGGACGCTTTGATTTTGCCCTCGCCTTTGTACTCGAGATCGCGCAGATCGATCGAGCTGCGGCTCAGGCGGCGGGGCGGCGAGGACGGAACCAGAAAGTCGTCGTCGGTGTTGGCAACGACCGTCGGCACTATTGGCACCTGCAGCTGGAAGGTGGAAAAGGAGGAAGAAATTAAAGCGTTTGTTTGAGGCAGAAGTGAGTAGACATTCTTAATACCATTTACTATAGCAATCATTATCGAACGTTAATTAGTGTCTTTAACAGTTACCTGTACCTCTAAAGCATACATAGCGGTGTTTTTCTGCACACACCAAAGCCAAATTAAATGCTCTAACAGCTTCTGTTTCGTGTATCGTCAGAAGCTCCACCGATATAAACGATAACTCTTCCCCAGAGCAACCATTATCGCCAAAAGGTGCTTCTAACGCTAGAACCGTGGCCTCGAGATAAGGATTATCGAAACCTATTCTGCGAAGGAAAACGTAGTCTTCCATCCTTCTCACCGCACAACCATTCACAGCTTATCGGTTGGCTGGCAAGGTTATTCGCTAAGCTCCCCTCGAAGTATCATTCAACTTGGTTCACAACCATGGGTGAATTTTCTCACCAATCAAAACTACACCACACCCAACACCTTGCCAGCCGGAAATGGAAGAGCGGAGCATCCGGTGGGCTCCGGCGGGAGGACCAAACGTTTATTGTCCGCAGATCTCCACCATTAGGAAGATTACCGGTTATTGAATAGGGAGAAATCTGATCTGCTCCGTCTGATCTGCTCCGGCCGTTCCGAAAAAGGGGTGGCTCGAATTTCACACAGACGGTTGTGTCTTATCTGGGGCGTACCAGCAGCTGCTATCCGCATTGCTTGCTAGCGCACGGTGGAAACAACGGACCTCGCAAGAAGCAAGATTGTTAATCTTTAATAACGATTATTATCCACGGCGGGTATAATCGTTTTCCCACACCTCGCCCCGACGCTGTCATTATCCCAGTCAGAGCTAGCCAGTCGATAAAACGATGCGTTGCTTGGACGAAACCGGGGAGAGGAAGTGTGGGAAATGGCACGATAGAGGAAAGAAATCTTACCTCTATCACCACTACGTACCACAACGCACACACATACACCA
Source organism: Anopheles melas (assembly GCA_000473525.2). Lineage (NCBI taxonomy): Eukaryota > Metazoa > Arthropoda > Insecta > Diptera > Culicidae > Anopheles > Anopheles melas. Next base: position 6,464 of record KI919344.1, on the reverse strand, counting down.
GCGTGTTGTGTTTGTAGCATAGTTGTGAGTCTCAATTTTCACCTCATATTGAGTGAGGAGAGGTTAAAGTTCACATCAGATGCGTGCTACATTGTATACTCTTATTACGTTGCACGTGTCGATTGATTGAGTCTTAGCGATTTTAATTAACACAACTATACTCTCGGTCATTGTGAGCGACTTGTGGCGTGAAAGAGTCAATGATTATTACTCTTGTGCTTGATTTTTTTCCGCAATAAATCCACCATCTTTTTATCCGAACCCATCGCGTTCAAGCTCATGAGCGAATGTCGAGATTTATCTTTTCTCCTTCAAGCCTTATAACTGTCACCATAACTGTATGCCTTTTCCTCTCTAGTCTTCTCTCTTGTTTTTCTCTCTCGTCTTCTCTCTTTCTCTCTCTCCGTCTCTTCATCGCAAAGCCACCTCTCGGAACAGTACAAAAGGACGCAACGGCGTAAAGGAGAGGAGAAGCGTACAGTAATTTAAATTTTATCAGCTTCCCCCCCCCCTCCCACACCCGGACGATTCATATCCCCATAGTTCGGCGCTGGGCTTGAATCGTTCCGGAACGGCATCCGGCAGAACGATGCCAGCAATCATCGTACGTGATTCTTGTTTATGGCTTCTCATTTATTTCCTTTCCAACCGCCGGCTGGCCACCGCCGTGCTCCTTAGCACCTTAGGGACCTTCGGAGGGAGGGGGGGGGGGGGTTGGGTACTCCAATGCCACACTTCTTCGACCCAGCCATCCGTAGCAGTGCTCTGTAGCATGGTTGGGACGGGCTGTTGGTCCTGAATCGCTTTCCATCGCTGTAACATATTTGATGCTGCAGCAAGCGTATGAAACGACCGTGAATTGAAGGGCAAAACATGTCCTTCACGTAAGCGATGGTTCGATTTCATCCCATTCCTGATCCCGTGACATTGTAAGCGTTTGCCATGATCACAATGGTTGTTTTTAACGATCGCAAAATGATCCTTTTTAATGGATGGAATGGCTTTTTAAACGCATATTTCAGAGAAATGCATCTATTCATTTGGTGAATGCTACTTAAATCCTTAATCGACTTACATTATTATGCAGATATTCTTAGCAAAAACAAAAGGATCAGGTATGGCTTCTGAAAGTATGGTAAAATACTAGTGAAGCCTGCTTCTACGTACATTTGTGTGTTCAGTTACCAAGTAGAGCGTTAGCATAATTTGCGTTGTATTATGCATGCAATTTAAAGCACATGCAAATGAAAACTGCCCCAAAGCTTGGTGAAGTACGCAGAAAACATTTTTTTTGCTCAAACGACAACAATTTTTGTTTAACTTCACTGCTCAAGCAGTCAAACGCGTTGCGTGGCGCTATGTGCGGGAACAAGGAGAATACATCAACATATTTTTGGCCCGTTATGGCTCACGAACTTGCTCACACAAGCGAGCGAGGAACGAAAATCCAGTCCCATAAATCAACCAGTTCATGTGTTTTTCGATTATCGTTAGCACTACCACCACTACCACCGTCCCGTGATCAATATCACGAATGCTTAATGGTAGCATTTGCACTTGACTTGAACCGTACCGAGCGCAACCACCCTATCCCCTCGGCGGCCTCAACCCGGGGCGAGTTGTTTGTTGTTGTTTTCCATTCCACCCATCGCTACTTCTCCGAAAACGTAATGCACACGTAATGTATTCCATTCTTAGCCTCACTGGCCAGCGGGAACGTTGAGTTACATGTTTGTTGAAATCGGGTCCATTTTTAGCATTTCCTGCATTTTCCCGTTTTTCTTTGCTCGACTTTTATCCTCGCTGTAGGGGATGGAGAGAGCACCGAAAACAAAAAAACAGTAGACCGAATCGAAAAATCAAGGCAGGCAGGTGCTTAACAGTTTGTTCGCAATTAAATTGTAAGCAGCAGACGGCTAGAGTACAAAAATAGACTAAACAAAAACAAGAAGGAAAAAAAAACAAAGCAGGAAACGAGTGGCCAAATATATATGGCCGGCGCAGGTATATTTCACCGCCAAAGGGAAATCAAATAAAAGCGAAAACGTTTCACTGGCATGCAAGGGCCCCACAGGCCCACGCGATCAACCTTCTGCGCTGTTTTTCACCCTCTCCCCGGGTTGAAGCGGTAGCCTTTCGATGGGGGATAGCTCTTTGCTCCATTTACAACGCCGATTAGCCCTGCTCGCTGATGGTGCTGGCTTCCGACCATAAACAAAAGCCGTTCCGAAAAGCTAGCCCAGGGCAGGGTAAGCCCACCCTTGCAATGCCGGACACACATTTATTTTTATCCCATTTCTACGTCCCCAGGAAAGGCGGGGTGGTGGTGTAGTGCGTCCGAGGTCAGCGTGGAAGCCGGAGCGTGCAATGTTATTGATTCTACTGTGCTCGGCCGTCCTGGTGGAGGCGCCCAGTGATGGAGTGACTCATTCACATCTGTCGTCAGATTCTATTTCGGGAGCCGTTGCGTGCCGGCAACCATTCACTCGCACACAGGCACACACATACAACCGATAAACTTGCTGGTGTCGGTAATGAATTGATGTACGATTTGTCACACAGTCGCACACGAGCAAATCACGGCCGGTGGCTGCCACTCGATAGCGTGTGGAGCGCGATAAGCTCGTCGCATCTGTCACGACTGTTATGTGAATCTTTTCTCCCTCGGCTAGATGAATTAAAGCAGACATGTCAAATATGTGGCCCGCGATGGCTTTCCATCCGGTCCTCGACGAAGTTTGCCAGTCAATTGCATGAAGCAGGAATAAGTTGTAGATTATAAGACAAGAAAAACGGTTGCGCTAATTTTGTTTCACTTTTGGTTGAAAGTTTCAACAATCATACAAAGACTGATTGTTCGAGTAATTTACTCATAAGTCACTATTGGTAAGATACCTGAGAAAATGGTATGTAGCGCGTGTTTTTTACTACCAGTGGTGGCAAACTAAAGGCAGATTTCTCATATTTTCACCCATTATTTTGCTTTGAGCATTTTTGGACAGTTTGGACAGAAACTACGTATTGAAATATCATTTTCTTCACTTCATTGATGAAGGTACGCTTTAGCCATGTTTCGTAGAAAATTAGGCCGATTTCTTTACAAAGTTCGAATAACCAAGCGTATAAAAAAGCAGAGAATTGTTTGTGGTCCTATTAAATGACCTAACTTCCGAACATTGATCAAATACACTACGCTACACTTGATTTTCCATGAGGGTTTGTAGATACTGGTCTGATTTTTACCCTCGCCTAGCCGAAGATCATCATCTCTCTATGCCGTTTTAGTCAATACTTAATTAGAATCTTTAAAAATAAAGTAAAAGGATCCTCCACAAACATCGCATCTTTGCTGTTTGGTTTTGTTGAGCTTTTAATTAATCCGATTCGCGACCCATAACAAGTTTGATATCACGGAACGCATGGCACACATTGATGGGGTTCGTCTAAATACATCAGTACAGTTACTGGTAATAGATTATTTTCTCTTAATTGTATGGCTGTTGTGCCTTCTTCAAAATAAGTATCAAACTAAATTAAAACTTGACCGGCGGCTTCGTATTCTTTCACTTCGTTTTAAAACACCACTTGAACTACAAACTACCACTTACAGAAGCAAGCTCTCGACTGCAAGCAATTGAAAAGCAAAGGGATCAAACCTACACTCTACCTTTCTTCTTCGCAATTAAGCAATGAAGCAATTTAATATCTTCCGCTTTTTTCCACTTCACAACAGCATAACAACGGGCGCATTGTTCCGTTCGCAATTGCTTCCTCCCCTGCACTGTAGATGACCGGCTGTGCCCACTAGCAGGGCGTCTACAGGGCATCAATTTTCATCATTTAAAAGCTCATTAATTTTATCCTTTCTCCCACCCACTTGCTGGTGGTACAATTTACTCCTTTCAGCTCCTTTGCGATCGGAAGCAAGCGCCAAACGGACAGCATACGACCACGCCGCACAGGCACAGTGTGAGGGGCTATAATTTGGCAATTAATTAGCCACGAAACATTAGCGGCCCTACCAAAAGGAGTCCTGCGCCCCCAAAAAACCCCGGGTGAGAAACTGGCACGGGAGAGAGAGAGGTGGTAACGGATTGCACACTCAACTAGTACTCACGTCAAGATCGCTCAGCTCGCTGTGCGTGTCGTGCTGGATGTCTTTGATATCGATGCCGAGATCGCAGTCGCTCGCACGCAAATGGTGATTCCGGTGGTGCAGATGCTGATGGTGGTGGTTGTGATGGTGGTGGTTCGCGTGCAGCGTGTTGGACGCGTTGTTGATCTGCACGCTGTTCAGCAGTATGTTGGAGCTGGTGCGGCTCAGTGCCTTTCGCTGCCGGACCGCTTCCCTGCGCAAAACAGACAGAGGTGAGCTTCGGTAAAAGTATGAAGTAGGCGGTCTACTCACTTGTAGATGCGGTAGTACATCGTCACCATCACGATGCCCGGTATCCAGAAGCTGATTGAGCTGGAAATGATTGCGTAGGATTTATTTACAACGAATATACACAGGTCCGGGTTAATCTTGAGCGCCGCCAGATGCTCGGCCGTCGTGTACCAGCCGAGAAAGATGGGCGTGAAGGAGATCAGGGCCGGCAGGACCCACACGTTCGCCAGCATGAAGAACACGGTCCGCTGCGTCATGTACAGCGGGTACTCGAGCGGACGTACGATGGCGAAGTATCTGCGCGTTATGCGATAGAGGAAAAAAAACAGTAAATGCGTTAAATGGAAATATATTCAATTATCTTCCTTTGCTAACAAATGTTTAGAAAATATCATCATTTATCCAACACCAAAGCGACCCTTACAGCTAACTAGCAGTTATATCCTTATTCACGTTGCTAACCGCCATCAACAATTAGGGGTGTGTGGTTTGCCTTCTTTCTCGCATCATCATTAACCTGACCGGGTAATTTAATGAGCCTCGTATTTCGCTTGAAATATAGACCACAAGTTTACCGACAAAATATTTGATCATCTTAACTTTTCTTTACCGTTGTCTCTTTCTACCTCCAGTCCGACCATGTGCTCCAGTCAACTACAGGATACAAGTATGATTGCTATATCAATCATCTTTCACATTCATTTTGTCGACTCATTTGTGCTGCTCTGTGAGGGGAAGAAGAATGTGAAAATTCACGACGGAAGTTATAAGTGAAGTTGGAAAACTTCACGCTACACCATGCGGCCACCAGTGCCGTATTTGGGCCGATGCGTCGGACGGCGCACGGTGTCTGTCTGCTCATTTGCTCGTCCATTCATCATAATTTTGCCATCCATCTTCGGTGCAGATTATGCTGCGCCGTCCTCCCTACAGAGCTTTTTTTCTGACTTGTGAGGGGAAAACGAGATGTGGTGGAAGTAATTTCGAAATAGGATGAAGCAAAGAAAACGAGATCTTCTTTTTACCCCTGGCAGCGCGAAGGGGAGCTGCTCGAATCGATGAAGAGGATGGCAAAAAAAGGAGAAGTAGCAACAACAAAAAGCGACCACTCTGAAAGAGTTCCAAGAAGGACACAACTATGTGCCAGTAGTTAAGCAACGAGGCAGCAAAAAGAAAAGCAATACAAAATGCACCCCAGACCATTTGCCCGGGAAAGCTAATTAATAGTTCAGTCTTATCATCATTTGTCGGTACCGGGGGAGTGTACTTCCCATCCGGTCTCGCATCATAAAGAAGCAAGGTAAGGGGAAAAAGTTATCGCTAGAATGAGAAAAGTTTTTGCAGCTAGGTGACACACCGCCTCAGACACATCGCCTCAGATGACCAAGCGCAGAATGTGTAGGCTATGGTGCAAGCAATGGATCGGCTGGGAACGAATTTACATCGCACAATAAGGGAAGCTTGAGAGGTACACGAGCGTGACAGTACTTACCGGTCGACCGATATGCAGCAAAGGTGAAGTATGCTCGCCGTCGAGAAGTAAACGTCCAGGCTGTTCCACACGTCGCACATGAACGATCCGAACAACCACCTGTAAGAGGTAATGGGATGGAGAGTACGTAGTGCAGGAGTGTTATTGGGAAATTCAACAGGAGCTTTCCTTTTATTGTACCTAAAGAATTGAAATGAATTACGGTGGGAAGTGTCTATCAAGTATACAAAGAGTTGATGTTTTTATGTGATTTTTAACACGATTTGTTTCACAAAGCTGACATCAGTCCGAAAATACATAAAATGTGTAAACTAGCAGCACAATCATTATTTCTTGTCGCTCGTGTCACTGAGACACACTTCACCGCTATCGACTACGTACGATGCGGTGTATTTTGTGAGAAAACATTCACCCACGTTTTGGGCTGTAAATGGGTCGCACGGTTGCATGGTTTTAACTTTACAAAACACCTGCTGCAGCACACAGGGAAGGTAAACTCACACACCATGTAAAGTATCAGCTGCCATACACGTTCACGCTGGTCGTATTTTTAGTTCCATTTTCGTTCCATGTTTTTTTTTTTTT